>JAOTQJ010000096.1:19334740-19370038 GCA_025642045.1 Solanum sejunctum | reverse complement strand
AAATTTAATTAATATAAAATAAAAAGAGTAACTATTTATTTTTATACCTCGTACCAAACGACTCCTATAATATTACACATTTGAGCTACCTAATAAGTTAATGAAGTTGCAATTTATATTACGATTGATCTTGTTATAAAAATATTATTAAATCGTGTATCATATTTACCAAAGGGGTAACAAAAAGGATTGATGAGAATATTTCTTGGCTATGACCCGACACACTATACTTATCCAGTTAAAAAACATTGTCAGAATATTTGACTAGAGTAAAAGTTTAATGAGATGATTAATAAGAAATTATTAATTGGTTAAAAAATGACAAACTTTAAGAGAATATTGATCCATAGTATGACGTTTAACGGGTCCTACAATTTTCAGAGAGAGCATAATTTCCACTTGTTTCAGAAATGGAGACCCCATGTTTGTCTCTGTCTTAATAATTCCAGTGTCACCCAAATAAATTAAAATAGAGCAGTTTAATTTTTGTAAGTTATTTCGGATGGAACCAAAAATTTATTATTTTTTAGTTTTGGGGTATGATAGAATAAAGCAAAATGACTTTTTAAATTGTCTGTGCTTCTTTCAATTGTGAAGTAGCAGTTAATCAATACAACTTTCGACGCTCATCATAGATCATCTGGAAACAGTCGCGCTATATTTTTAAACATAGGGATCAAGCTGCGTACATCCGACCCCCCCTTACCCCGCAATGAGCGGAAGCCTTTGAGGCATTGGGGTAATGTTCGTCGTTGTTCGTTGTTGTTTCATTAGGTACGTAGGAGAAGGAAAAGAACTTTATATAACAATAAATTTTCTGTCTGAGAAAATCAAAGACGAGAAAAATGTAATGTATTATCATAGTATTTAATTTCCTGGTAAATTGAGTTGTTACATTCTATAAAAGTTTTTCAATAAGACTCTTCATACTAATTAATTAATAACGTGTCCAAGATCTTAAAAGTCTATGATGTGCTTTAAAATTATCTGGAATACACAACATTGGACATGTCTCATACATATTTACATACGTGTGATAGATAATGAGTTGTCTCCATCTCAGACACTACGCATTTATAACACGTATATATTTATTGAGAGAGTGAGTCGTCGCTTAGGGCCGGAACCAGGTAGGATGAAGGGATTTATTCAATTTTTTTTCAGTAAAAAATTATATTATTTATGTATGATTAAAATTAATTTTTATCTATATATATAGTAGATATATTGAATTCTCTTAGTCTTCTCGCAGTGTATTTACTTCTTCATATTTTGAACACTTTAATGAAAATCTTAGCACTACCGTTGACCTCAATTGGTTGGCTATCTAAACTTTTAGAGGTTATTAGTTGGGAATAAGTAAACTCGGGATTAATTATTTGGGGATATGTTGTCCAGGACAAATAAGTTCTTCCACTATGTATATGAGATAACTTATCCCAAAGGTCCGTTTGGTTATTAGGAACAACTTATCCCTAGATTAGTTATCCTAAAATAAGTTATTCCATCATGTGTATGAGATAACTTATTTCATCACTAAGGTATAAATGGTAGAATAAATAATCCATGGATTGCCTAATACCTTCTATCAAATGCTAGATAATATAATCCTGCATTTTATTCTCAAATAATTATACCTTATACTTCACACAAAACGGTTCCTAAAATATAAATGATAGGATAAATAATCCCAAGACTGGTTAATAGCTCTAACTAAATGTAGAATAAAATAATCTTACATTTTATCCCTGAAATTATTGTATCTTATACTTCACATTAAATAACTTCTTATTTTATTAATGAGTGTTCGATTCTCCATATCGTAATCTCCTCTCCTTCCCTTCCCCTCAATTTCTTTTCATAAAAACAAAAAAGACCTACATTATTTTATAGAGTAAATGGTTGGAGTTTACACCAAACATGAACAATATATAGGAAGTTGTGAGACCTTACCTTAACAAAAGGACATATATTCATCACAAATCGAAGTGCTCTTGAATTAATCAGTTAAAGACAATTGGAGGGGATATGATTTGACGGAACTGTCTATATAGATACTTTCAAAAGTGTCCAATTAATATGTGGTATCCTTTTCTTTGACACTATTTATCCATGCTGTGCAATATTTTTACATTACAAAGCAATTAGAAAAGAACAAAAATTAGGCAAGACAATGGCCTCCTTCCTAATTCACTTTCTTCGTGGAATATATGCATGCAATAGACACAACTTTGGATTATTCCAATTTCACCAAAGGGAGACAATATAGAAGAATCCCTCGCTAGTAAATTGTTGGTCTTTTCTAGCTAGGCTTGACGACGATAAATATATTTGTGCATTATATGATTTATTTTTAAGATAGACGTTTTTAAAATTATTATTTTTTATTTTTAAGATCTTGAACTTGAAAGTTCTGATTAAGAGTGAAAAAATCTCAATCATTTCACTGCAGCATTTACAAATTTAAAATTTAAAATTAGTGAATTATATAAATACCTTTCTAGTATACACACATATAAGGTCCAAATTTAACGCAGTTGGTTTCCTTCATTTAACATTCTCTTTGTTTTATTGCCTAGATGGACAAAATTATGTGAAGAACTTGGAAGTATAAAAATTTATTCCTCGTTACGTTATATTCTATGTATTTATTAATCGATTTTCTTTTGGTATAATCATTAGGTACTAGAATTTACTAACCTCAACTATTAGATTTGCATCATGTAGGATTCATATATTAAGGGAAAAATTCTTTCTATACAAATTAAAACTCTTTCTATAAAAATTCTTTTTATTCTCATGATTTAAACTTAAAACATCTGATTAAAAAAAGAAAGAGAATCACAATAACTAAGATGTTAATCACTTAATTTCTAGTTAACCCCTATTGTAATGCATGCAGCTTTCAAAAATTCAATCAAATAATGATAAATAAATTTTAAAAAAAAACGCAATCAAACAAACAAAAAAAAATCAGTGACCATACGTGAAATTCATTATTCTACTGCCAGTTTATAAGTGGGTCGATTTTGTTGGCTGATGTCTCATAAGAATTTCCAATTATTTCATTCATTATTAATAAAAAACAAATGCAAAACTTGACATAGAAAATTCCAAAAATATATTTTGTTTTCCTTAGATAATAAAGGACCAGCTGACAGCGGTTTGAGAAATGAGACATATCTTCCTAGACGACAGTGTAATATAATTGGCTTTTATATATATAAAAGAATTGCTAAATGAATTATGCAATATCTACCTTAATCACCCTCATGATCAAGTGAAAATACCTGCAAAATGTTTCATTTCAGAATTTTGAATTTGTTGTCATTAATTGTAATTGTGAAATTTTGTTAATAAAATTCACATTTTCTCTAAAGCTAGTTACTAAATAATATATCAAAATTGTTTCCCCACCCCCCACCCCCACTACCACAAAAATAAATAAATAATAATAATAATAATCTAAGCATAATATATAAACATGCTTTTTTAACTTGATCCTAGCTAGGGGTGGTAATTGAGCGGGTTGAGTCAAATTGAGCGGGTTATAATGGATTAAGACAACAAATCGATCAAGACCCAACCCAACTCAAAATTGCTTGGGTCAAAACGGGATGAGTGATGGGTCATAAAGCGGGGTCACGATCCAACCCAATCACTTTTACTAAGTTTTACTAACTTTATTTGTTCTTTTTCAATATTTTAGTACTTAGTTAAATTATATTTTTCTTTATTTTGACTAGATAAAACATATCAAATTAAAAAAAATATATTTTAAAAATATTTAGATAAGATTTCTGTTGAGTCAGTTCGGATTAAATATCAACCCAAGTTTAAAGGAGTTAAAATGAATTTGTTTGAGATAACAAATGGGCGGGTTAAACTTTAACGAATTGCACGAGTTGAATTTAATTTTACCACCCTAATTCCAGCTAATATTTATGCTCCCAACTTTGGATATACACAAATAAACACTAAACTTGTATAAATTAAAATTGAATCAGTAATATACCCATCCTATCCATATTAAGTTAATGAGATCTCAATCCTCCTATAATCGTCACGGAATATTTAAAGCGGATCTTGTCCCCCAGGCTATCATTCCGACAAAGATCAAATGCTCGTACAGAGCTGATAAATATATATATATTTTGTAAAAGTACTAAGTAAATTCTCTATACATACTGTAACCGAAAAAAAAAATCTAGCGGGAAATAGATGTTCTTTTTCATCGAGAATATTTGTTGTCACAAAGATATTGGTGATAATTAAATTAAGGTTATTGTATCCAAAATCGTTAATGTTAATTATATATTTATATTTATTGTCAATGAATATAATATAACGATAATTATATTATTTCAACAGAATCTTTTATTTATGTTGTAGACTAGTGATACTAGAGATAGATCAACTATATACGATGGAAAATTAAAATATATGATGAAAGGAAGGAAAAGAGTGAGCTATATAATATATATATATGGGGATACAATAACAACATATCCAGTAGAATTTTATAAGTAGAGTCTGACAAAGGCAGAATGTACGCAAACTTTATCACTATCTCATAGAAGTAGAAAGACTATTTTTTGGTACATAAATATATATATATATATATATAGGGATAAATACAAAATAAACAATTGTACCATAATATGTAGGAGCTTGTGCAATTGAGGAGCTTATTAATTAATTAAGATGCTGATCAAAGTGTTTGTTCTTTTTTTATCACTGCACCATGCGTATAATTGCACGTTTTGGTTCTTTCGTAAAGGAGCTTTCTGATGTTTTTATTTTTTAGGCTTAGACTATATTGAAAATTTGCCCCAAGAAACTTCTCTTTTTGGATTTAAAGGTAAGTCACCCCACTCACATGGCCTGTTTCTTGATAAATCATCTCCTCTTTAAAGGCCTAAAAAGAAATACACTAAAGATTCCCACATTTAAATGGACCCCAATTCTCTTCAATTTATGCAGTGATCATTAGGGTTTGTTGGCTTCATATAACTTTTCTTTGTCTTCATTAAAAATAGTGGTAATAGTAGTGGAGAAGGAAATGTTAATGGTGAAAGGACAGGTTGAGGAGAGGGGTAAAATAGGTTTACGTGACGTTCACTTCATCAAAATATCAATATCACGTGAGATTAGTTATTTAATTTTAATTCTAGTTATATTCTAATAAAAATGAGGTATATTTAAATTATTTAAGGAACGATAGAAATAACTTTTTAGATCATCTTAACGGGATGACCTAAAAAGTTGTACAAATTATAATATTGCTTCTATCTTGATGTACTCATAAAACTAAGTTAAGATAGAAAAGGAAAAGAAAGACAGCCAGCCTTTGCCCCATTCCTCACCTTTAGATCGATCCTTCCTCTTAAAGCATATGTCAATTCAAATTAATTAAGAAGCTGCTTTTTTGGTTGTTAAAAAGAAACACATATAAATAAATATATAACATACACTGCACCCTTTTTGTTATCTTTATTCTTTTTCCTGTGTTTGTGACATGTTACCACTTATGAAATCCTATTTTGATTTCACTTTTTGTTTGTTCTTCCGTTCTCTTTATCAGTTCAATCGAACTGATGAATAGTTTTGATTCAAATTATATATGTGTCATAAAGAAATTCACAATATAAATATTTACGAATAGAAGTATTAAGTTTGAATCTTAAACTAACTTACTAATACCTGAATTTAATTTATTATTCAAAAATTTTAAATCAATATATAAAATTTAAATTTTTGAATTATGGCTGAGGTTGATGGAGGCATAATGAGGCTAAAAAGCCCCCTCCCAGGGAAAAGGCTAACTCATTTTTCAACCAAAAAGATAAAGAAAAAGGGTATAGAAAGAAAGAGAAAAATAAAGAAAATTAAAGCAGATCAGCAGCCCATGCTCCCTGTCCTACTAGTAAGTAATTGTACTTCCAACTCTTAATTTTAGCTTTCATATATCTCGAGAAGAATAAAATTATTATTCAACTTAGTCTAACTCTTTTCTTTAGCTTAGACTATATACATATATATTAGATCACTGATAAATATTTATAAATATTTTATTGTGAATCTACCTATTCGTAGACAACAGATGAAATACACTTCACGAGATAATTTGATTTATAAATATCATCATTGTGGTAAAAATCGTAATGTCAAGGGAATCATTATCAAACGATAGGAGAAGTGATATGTAAGCGTTTGTACCATAAGATTAATTCTCTACTAATTGGCTGGTACAATGATTTACTTTACAAGAGATGTCTCAGTTCAAGTTTAGGATTACCTAGTTGCAATAGGTAGAAAGAATTAAAAAGAAGTAGCGTATGATTACTTCTTGCATGCTCCAATTAATATAATATAAGTATTATAAGATGAACTTTTTGTTTGGTAGAAAAAAGACGTAGTATATATATATATATGTATCAGTACAAGTTCGTGACAGCTGGGGAGCTACTATTTAAAGTAAAGGGAGGGGAATACATAGATTTTAAATTATTAGGAATATTTAATTTTTCTTTAGCTGTAAAAAAGAGTTTTCACTTTGTCTGCATCCAGTTTTTTCTCCACAAACAATGGGGGAACTTCATACTGTATTATATTATTATCCTTGCTTTGCCTTGCCTCTTCCTTTGACAAAAGATCTGCCACTTGATTTGTTTCCCTGAATTCATGTTGTACTTGAGGGTTCCTCAATTGGGCTAGGAGATCCCTGCAATCATAAATAATTTGGCTGTAAACCGGGTGATTATGGGTTAGCATATGTATAATTATTTCACAGTCTACGCTTATTTCTAGTGGAGTAAGATTTCGTTCCATAACTAATTTCAAGCCTACTTGAGATTAATGTAAGAACGACTCATAAACTTCAAATCTTAATTTTACTTAAATCAGTGATCATTGCATGTTAGGTCTCATGTAGATTGACCATGTGAAATTAAGCACAATATTAATTGAAGTTAGGAAGACAAAAAAGAAGTTAACTAGTAGTAGTTAGCTATTGCTTGCAAGTGACAAACTCTACCTAACTGACCTGATGAGAGCTGGCTTCAATCTGTCTTTTTCTTGGTTGGCTTAACTCCATAAAGACCCTAAAGTTGTCTGCGTGTACCTCAAGTTGTTACACCATTTCTTCCATATATATAATTGACTCCTAACAAATGGATCCCTTAATTTGTTGAAGGAATTGTTCTAGGGGGTGCATGGTCGCATTCCTTAATTTGTGTCCTTTCCACCTTGTTTTTTAGTTCCTTCGGAAGCGGATTTAGAATTTTAAAGTGTTCATGGGTGCTACAATTCTTTTAATATGTACATCGACACCAACTATAAATCTAATTGAATAGAAATATGTATTTAATTTGATTTGATTTGATTGTTGATGTATTTTCAGTTAAAATATATTCTATTCAATATGTTTTTGATCTACGAGGTAGAGGGTTAAAAATTTGTACACATATATCTTTCTCTTCATGAGTTCACTTATATTTATGAGATTACACTAAATATATTATTATTTAATTATAAATAGGAGAATCCATCATTTATGAGGTGGGGGGATGGGGTTGTTCCAACTATTTTAAAGGGATAAGATCGTAGCATTACTGCAAGAGCGCCAAATGCCCCTCTCAATTTTTAAGTATCCTAAAAATTAAACATCTTGATAAGACATATATATGAATGCAATATTATCATAAATTGTATTACAAGTGCAGCACTCTTTTTTCAATTTTTTTTTAAAAAAATCTCCTTATTTAAATTGTTGGCCCCACCATTATCTCCAACTCTAGGTAAATAAATATTTTTTTTCTTTTTTTTTTAAAAAAAAATTGGAGAATGGGAAAGGGAAAATAAGAAGAGTGATTACAACGTGAAGAATCAAATTCTCACTAATAAGATGAGAATTAAGATAGTCAACCGACTAAATTACATTCTATCAATAATATTGCTAAATTTGTCCATCTAAAATCTCATACGAAGAAAATTGGGTCCAAATAAGTTCACAAGTCCAACATTTAATATAAACCAAGGCCCAAAGCAGCTGGTAACATAAGGTAAATGATTTTCTTCAAATATTTTCCCAATTTAATAACAATATAATATACCATCATTGTTACAACTTACGATATATGACTAATAGCAACAGCAGTAGATTACCATCTCTTGACATTCATTGAGACGAGAGTACTCTACACATGTATTATTATTGCATTGTTAAATTGAACACACAAAAATTATTTTAAACATACACGCGAATTAAGCAACAAGCTAGACTTGATCGAGGTTTATTTATTGTTGCATGCACCCAAAAAGAAGTGTACGTCTTCACTTGCGCCAGATTGAAGTAACAATGGTGAGAATAGTCATAGTGCCAAGTCCAGCAAGAAGAGGATGAGTTGCTAAATAACCCCTGTCGAAGAATGTTATGCTCTTGGTCCTTAACTCTTCAAATGTATCAATCCCAGCTGTTGTTTCAATAGTGTCCACAAATCCATTTAAGTAACTTTTGAGTTCAGTACTTACACCATAACCAATACCAACTCCACTTGCTAGATAGAAACTTAACAACTGCATGCATGAAAATTTAATTTCAGTAAATAAACGTATTGTTACATACATATATTCACTCAATTAATTGGTATTCATCTTGATTCTTTATCAACTACTTTTAATCAGTTAAGTAAAATTGACTTTGTACATGTACTTACTACCTTGAATCGTTTGATGATGGAATGAATGCACATCATCTATCGCACTGAAAGTAATGTCTGATCATCTTATTTAAACATTTTTAGGCATAAGTTATCATTATCAAACGACTATCAATATTGATATGATATGATGCTGTGCAATTTGTGCAACTAGATATCCATAAAATATACATAGAATTAGTTGCTTCAATGAGATTTTTTTATCCTAGTCGGAGGACAATCGAATTCTTTTTGGTTAAAGAAACTCTTTCTAGTTGCTTTGGAACAATTAGGAGATTCTCTAGAAGAAATTAAATACGCAGTTCTGCTTCTAGCGGCAAGTCGGCGACATAGTTGGTCTCGCTCACCGGATCAAATCAATAAATTCTAAGAAGATTGGAATATCAATGTCATTGAAATCATCAATCTCACACCAAAGTTCATCAACCAAATCACTTTTTCAAGAAATACGAGTCACCTAAGTCATAAAAGTAAATGATATGTTCATTTGTTTGATGAAGGAATGAATGTACATTATCGATAGTACTTAAACTAATGTGTGACCATCTTATTTAAACTTTTTTAGACACAAATAATTCTTTTAAACAGACGATACGAGAAGACTCAAACTCAAGGTTTTTTTAAAAATCACATATTATATTAAAGCAGATGATGTGTCTACTTAATTATATATATATTTATATATACCTTATCTACGAAGAAATCCAAGCGTCCAAAGAACTTGCGACCAAAAGACCTCTTCCCTGTTACCGCAAAATACACTTCGAATGGAAGCTGAATCAATGAGTACGCAGATACAACGATTGACGCTACTACCACGTACCTGTATTAATAATTCTTTTTTACTATAGTATGCAAATAAAAATTAAAAAAAAAATATTTTTAATATAATGAATAAGTAAAAATAGAATCTAACCAACCTATACGCCTTAATATCACTGTATTTGGTTTTCTCGCCGTTACTAAGTTCGAAGCGATTGGTAATCATGATTGGTATGGTACCTGCGCATAACAACATAGTAATAAGTCTAAGAAAAAGGATTGCCATAGCCCTTGGTGTTTCCATTTTATTTTCTTTAATTTCACTCTCTTAATTTTAGCTAACTATATATTTTTCTTGCACATTTTTAGGTGGTAGAGAGAGCAACCTTTTATATATACAACCTGTTGTTGTTAATTGTCTGAATTATATTCCGTCGTGTTTTGTGTTATATGGTACTATACATAAGGAAGTTTCCATGATCATTTCATAATTATGTTCTTTTCTGATATGTACGTCATACCAATTATGTTAATGATTTTGGTAAATAATTAATTAGTGCAGAAAATTTCTCTTTTGATTCAGTGTGTTGAAAAAGTTCTTAGGCCTAACTCACACCCCAAAAGCTAGCTCAAAGGGAGGAGGATTGCCTAAACCTTATAAGGAGACCACCCATCCCATTAATCACCAATGTGAGACTTTGTGTCTCAAAAAACCCCTCACGCTCAGTGCTTAGCATCTAGTGCGTGGACCATTTTTTGGGGGTCCAACATTGGGTGAGACGGACCCTGCTTTGATACCATGTGCAGGGGGTTATTGAGACACAAAATCCCACATTGGTGGTTAATGGGATGGGTGGTCTCGTTATAAGTTTTAGGCAATCCTCCTCCATTTGAGCTAGTTTTTGGGGTGTGAATTAGGGCTAAGACCTTCGTCAACATTAGGCAATCCTCCTCCCTTTGAGCTAGCTTTTGAGGTGTGAGTTAGACCTAAGACCTTCTTCAACATGGTATCAAAGCAGGACCTGTTAATCCTCCTCCCTTTGAGCTAGTTTTTCAGTGACTAGTTGGCTACTGGTACTCACCCGCATAGGTCTCAAATTAATGGAGGATTTGATTGAATTTAGCGAGTTAAAATGAATTGAGTTAATAAATAACCAAATAATTATTGATTCGTCCAAAAGTACTTGGGTTGAATAGGATAGAAAATCGGTCCATAACTTAATTCGTTCAACTCTCTTTATATTTTAATTTCTTTGTTTATTCTTAATAAAATTAATTTTTTTTATAGAATTTATCATCGATTAATTTAAATTATATATTAGTCTTATTTTTTGATGGATTGAAATGGATTAAACTAATAAATGAGTGAGTTAATAGGTAATTATAATGAAAAAAAAACATAGGGGGGAGCCCTAATTAAGATCGAATAGATCATGAAGTATTCGAAAGAGAGAAAGTGTGTCTATTTTGTATAACTACAAATTTATTTATTTGACTATATACATTTTCATGACATTCACTTGTAAGTATATTGGATCAAAAAAAAACCAACATTCGTATTGGATCTTCAACAATTCTATAAAATTTACTTTTCACTTTGCTAATCTTATTCTTATTCGATAATATATATTTGAAACTTTTTTTATGTTAGATATTTTATTTTAATTTTAATATATATCATCTTTACCTTTCAAATAACATTGATCCTAAATTATGTTATTTGAATTATCTAAATTTGGACACCATAATCCCATATAATCTTACCATATTTTCACTCTCTTTTTTCGTCATTCTTGCTAGTTTTGCCAACTAACAAAAGTCATTTGCAAATAGCAGATATCATTGAAATCTATCGTGATGAATTATTAGTTAGCTCAACCGAAACAAATATGCACTAAATGCACATCCTCGTGTGTAAACTTATGTAATTAAAATATTTTTTTTCTCGAATACTCAACAAAATTATGTGTTTTCTTAGTTGATGAATATATATTTGTGCATATATTCCTCTTAATTCCTCTCCTATATTAAATTCATTATTGAAAAAGAAAAAGCAGGAAAAATCACTTCTTTGCATCATTTCCCCGAAGCATTTGTCAATTTATCAAAGAACTGATTGATTTTGTCGTTCTCCAAAGAACACATATAAATGATATATACATAAATACAACATCCTTATTTTTATTCATTCATTTCTGGTCAGCAACCATGTAACAAAGGATATGTTGTTCAGTCTGATTACGAGGCACACCTCAAAACATGTGGAACTCGTGTTCATTCTTGTAATTGCGGTCGCGTTTTCTCTGGGTCAGTTAAAAGATAACTATGTATAACTCTACACAAAGATAGGTTATCCATAGATTCATAACTATGTTTGTGGAATTTTGAGATTTCATAAAGAGTGTGTACTTACATAGTAGTTATAATTGAGATATCGTTAGATAAGTGGGATAATGGTAATCATTTCGATGATGGCATTTATGATTGAGGTATCATTTAGTACGTACCTGTGCTAAGAATAATAATTTTGATGATGGTATTATCTAATTTGGGAATTATTTGTAATGATCAATGAGATTACTATTTCATAGAAGAGTTACCAGAACATACAAATATCCCTGCTTATGGCATCCCACTTATCTAAACACACCCAGTGTTGTGAAAAGGAACACAAAGAACACAAACTAAGAAAGTTGTTTCCTTCCATGGGTATTTATTTTAATTTTTTAATGCTATGTGTGCACTCCTAAAATTCAGATTTTTTGTTTGGTTTTCCAAGGTATTCCAAGCCCGACAGGTCAAGGACCAATCCTCCGCAGATTTGAGCTCCATTAAGGATTTGCCGTTGGCCAATTAATTGTTGAACCCTCAAGGCGGAGATCAAACCTCTAACACTTGCTTAAACAACCTAGTGAGCTAACTACTAGGCCAACCAAGCTTGAATCCAAAATTCAGGTTTCAATGTATGTCATTCTTGATACTTTCAAATTCTGCATTTGTTATACTTAGCATCTCAATCCTATTTCTTTATTAACTAATTGATAAAACATGTCTTGGGTTTCTTGCTCGTGATTATTTTATTATTTCCATGCTTCTATAAGGAATGTCTTGATTGACTTCTCCGGAAAATATTCTTGTAAATCGAAAAAGTACGAACATTTTTTATTCTATCAATATACTTCAAATGCTATGCCCTTTTTTTTGTTTGGGGGTGGGGTAACCTTTGTTAAATTAATGAACTCATTTTTACAACCTACAATATATAGCTAATAGCAACAGCAGTAGATTCCCATCTCTTGACATTCATTGAGACGAGAGTACTCTACACATGTATTATTATTGCACCGTATAATTCAACACACAAATATTATTTTAAACATACACGCGAATTAAGCAACAAGCTAGACTTGATCGAGGTTTATTTATTGTTGCATGCACCCAAAAAGAAGTGTACGTCTTCACTTGCGCCAGATTGAAGTAACAATGGTGAGAATAGTCATAGTGCCAAGTCCAGCAAGAAGAGGATGAGTTGCTAAATAACCCCTGTCGAAGAATGTTATGCTCTTGGTCCTTAACTCTTCAAATGTATCAATCCCAGCTGTTGTTTCAATAGCGTCCACAAATCCATTTAAGTAACGTTTGAGTTCAGTACTCACACCATAACCAACACCAACTCCACTTGCTAGATAGAAACTTAACAACTGCATGCATGAAAATTTAATTTCATTAAATACACACATTGTTATAGATGTATGTGTATATATATTCACTCAATTAATTGATCCTTTATCAACTACTTCAATTTTAATCAGTTAAGTCAAATTGACTTTGTACATGTACTTACTATTTCGAATCGTTTGATGATGGAATGAATGCAAATTATCTATAACACTGAAATTAATGTGTGATTATCTTATTTAAATATTTTTAGGTATAAGTGATCATCATCAATCAAACGACTATCAATATTGATATCATATGATGTTATACAATTTGTGCGACCAGATATCCATACAATATTTATAGAAAGAGTTGCTTTAATGGGATCTTTTATCCTACTCAGAGGACAACCAAATTCTTTCTAGTTAAAGAATAATCTCTCTCTAGTTGCTCTGGAACAATTAGGAGATTTTCTAGAATGAAATATGAGATTCTGCTTGTAGCGGCAACATGGTTGGTCCCGCTTACCGGATCAAATCAATACATTCTAAGAAGATTGGAATATCAATGTCATTGAGATCATCAATCTCATACCAAATTCCATCAATCAAATTACTTTTTCAAAAAATACGAGACATCTAAGTTATAAAAGTAAAGAGATCTATTCATTCGTTTAATGATGGAATGAATGCACATTATTGATAGTACTCAAACTCAAGACTTATCTAAAATCACATATATATTATATTAAAGCAGAGACGTGTCTATTTAATTATATATATTTTTATATATACCTTATCTACTAAGAAATCCACGCGTCCAAGGAACTTGCGATGGGAAGAATGCTTTCCTGTTACAGCATAATACAGTTCGAATGGAATCTTAATCAATGAGTACGCAGATACAACGATTGACGCTGCTAGCACGTACCTGTATTAATAATTCTTTTTTATTATAGTATGCAAATAAAAATTAAAAAAAAACGTATTTTTAATATAATGAACAAGTAAAAATAGAATTTAACCAACCTATAGGCCTTAATGTCGCTGTATTTAATTTTTTCGCCGCTACTAAGTTCGAAGCTGTTGGAAATCATGATTGGTATGGTACCTGCACACAACAACATAGTAATAAGTCTAAGAAAAAGGACTGCTATAGCCCTTGGTGTTTCCATTTTGTTATATTAATTCTTCTTTAATTTCACTCTCTTAATTTTAGCTAAAAGCTATATATTTTTCTTGCACATTTTTAGGTGGTAGAGAGAGCAACCTTTTATATATACAACCTGTTGTCGTTAATTATCTGAATTATATTCCGTCGTGTTTGTGTTATATGGTACTATTGATTAGGAAGTTTCCATGATTATTTCATAATTATGTTTTTTTCTGATATATACGTCATACCGATCCAATTATGTTAATGATGTTGGGAAATTTCTCTTTTTGATTTAGTGGCTAGTTGTGTACTGGTAACTCACCCATATAGGTGTCAAATTAATGGTGAATTGAGTTAATAAAATGATCGAATAATTATTGATTTATCCAAGAGTTATTTGGATCGAATAGGCTATAGATTGCCGGTCCATAACCCTACTAGTTGGTTACTTGTAAGTCACCCATATAGGTGTTAAATTAATGGAGGATTTGATTGAATTTAGCGAATTAAAATTAATTAAGTTAATAAAAGAATGAATGATTATTCATTCATCCAAAAGTTACTTAAGTTGATGAATATTATATGTATATATTCTTCTTCCTCATCTATGTTAGACTCGTTATTGAAAATGCAAAGACAGAAAAAATGTTGAGACATAAAGTCTCACATTGGTGATTAATGGAATGGGTGATCTCCTTATAAGATTTAGGCAATCCTCCTTCTTTTGAGTTGACTTTTGAGATGTGAGTTAGGACTAAAACCTTTTTCAACAAAAAATCACTTCTTTGCCTCATTCCACAACATTTTACTGCTTCCCCGAAGCATTTGTCAATTTACCAAAGAACTGACTGCTTTTGTGTTTATCCAAAGAAAACATAAATGATATATATAGTACATACATAAATACAATATTCTTATTTTTATTCTTTCATGTCTGGTGTATAACTTGTTGTCACTTGTGAATCCTGCAATATCACTTTATATTTGTTGTTTTATGCTAGAAATCAGAAAATCGCAGGTAAATTTACGAAATTTTGACCCTGTATGCTCCAAAATGCTATCGAATTGACTAGGCTATATCAAGAAGCAACACAAAATTAAAGGCTTCAAAACTTCTCAAGCAATTTAGCAGCTTGATGCACGAAGTATTTTGCGCTTACATAGGGTCCGGGAAAGAGTCGCATCCAAACGGCCTTGATGTGATGTAACCAATCTTCTCTAACACAAGCATTAGTGTTTGCTTCCATAGCTCGAGTTTGCATGGAGACAACCTTATTGTTGCTCCAAGGCTCCTCTCCGAGCAATTTAACTATTGACGATTCCACAAAATTCCGTTTCATGTTTGATAGTAAAATCGCCTTTCCTTTTAAGTATTTATATTTTTGACAAGAGATAGACGCTATCATGGTTGAAGCTAACCGGGTGATTCAACTAATATTTTTTTTTTCATAAAAAATCATTCAATTTTTTTTATAATTTTAAAATCATTCAATTAAAAAAAATATTCACAGAAAATCTTTCAAATAAAATCACTAAAAAACATCTTTTTTTTTAATAAAAAAGAAGCTTAAAACAAAATTGTATTTCAATAAAATTTAATGAAAAATTATTTAAATTGCTAGGGTGACTTTCTAAGTGAGATATCAACTTTATAAGTAAAATAGTTCTAGCTATGTAATTTTGAGGTTACTAAAGAAAGTTGAGTGACTTCTTGTAAAAACATTTTTAGTTTATTGACTTTCTGAAGAAGAATTATTAGTTGAGTAGCTTTCTATGAATGATGACTGTCCAAAATGTTAACTCTCCATATTAATCAAACCTCTTATCTCATTAACAAGTTACTTCCTTGTCTTATTTTAATTGTTATGTTGCATTTTTCAAAAACTAATTTAACTAATTTTCAAAGTGAAGTTAGATTAAACTAATTTAATATTTTAAAATAAAAATTTAAATAATCAAAGGCTATAATAAAAGTATTGATGAAAAAATATATCTTAACATATTAGTCAAAGACTCAAAAATCTATATAGTTTAATTCTAAAACTGAAAATTATTAATTATGACAATTAAAATGAGATGAAAGATTAGTATTTAGCTTAAGAGTTCATAACCCGCTATCATTACACATTAATGTTGGTTAATATACCTTCGTTTCCTTGAGAGTTGCCTAGGTTATGGGACTTACAAACTAAAATGTCTACAAAAAAAAAATGGAGCAATTTAATTGAAGATCATAATAGTAATGGAGTAATTGTTATTCTCCGTCTCATATTATATAAGTATCTTTATATAAATATTTATCTCATATTATATTAGCACTTATTAAATTGGGATAGAATTAATTATTTTTTTCTCATTTTACCTTCACTATTAATTAGTATATTAATAATTTTTTCTAACTTAATTTAACGTGTATTGATATAAATAAAAGATAAAATAATAAAGTTCACAAGCACATTAATAATTTCTTAATCATCAACATCAACATCATCAACATACCCTAGTGCCTCAAAAGGCCCCCGCTCATTACGAGATGAGGGGGGGTCGGATGTACGCAGCCTAACACCTATGTTTAAAAACATAAAGCGGCTGTTTCCAGATGACCCATGAGGAGCGTCGAAAGTTACATTGACTAACTGCTACTTCACAAATGAAAAAACGCAGACAATTTAAAAAAGCCATTTTACTTTATTCCATCATACTCCAAAACCAAAAAATAGTCAATCTAATCTTATAAAATAAAAAACTCACGTATAATATGATACATGAGTAGTAGTTATTAGTATAATAGATAGATCATGGGCATTGGGATTCCTTTTAGGATACCCTATTAACAATTTGGCACCTTAATGTGGACTTACACTTTGTTGTGTCAGCCACATAATAGAAATTAGTATTATATAGTACTAATATAATATACACTATCTTTGTTACCTTCAGCTAATAAAAAAGCCTTTTTTAGAAAAAAAAAAGTTTTATGTTCAGCATTTATTTTAGGGTGGGTCTTATATTTCGTAAATTGATTAAAAAAGAAGCATACAAGTTGGAATTTTTATGGGCGAGAGTGATCATATCAATTTTAAAGTAAAAATATCAATACGTGTAATTTATTTTAAGAATTTAAATTTTCATCCCTTAAATTATTTTGAGAGAAATTTATATAATTTCATGAGTGAAGTTTAGAAAAAAATAATGTGTATGTTGACCTTCTTTTCACTATCAAAAAGTAAAAAAAATATTTTCAAAAAGATCCATAATTCAAATAACAAATATCAAAATTAGTAGAAGCAAAAAATACAAAATTATTCATGACATAGTAAATTCCAAAAAAATATTATATAATTAAAAAATATTTTTTTAAAAAATATATCAATAACTAAATAATATGATAATCGAAACAATACTGCTACTATTATCAAGAAGAAGAAGGATGTAATAGTGCATCACCCCTAAAGCGAGACAACAACAAATAATAACATTATCTCAATACCTCAAAAGCTCTCGTTCATTGCAGGATAAGGAGGCGGATATACGTAGCCTAATCCCTATGTTTAAAAACATAGCGCGACTATTTTCGAATGATCCATGATGAGTATTGAAAGTTGCATTGATTAGTTGTTACTTCACAATTAAAAGAAGCGTAGATAATTTAAAAAATAATTTTACTTTATTTTATTATATTTAAAATATAAAAATAATAAATCTTTAATTTCATCGAAATGGATAAAAATCAACCTTAAAGCGAGACAAGTTGCATTTAACTTCCACATCTTTCGATTAAAATTCATGTACTCACATATGTTCACATAATTTAAAATTATATTAAATAGCATAAAAGAATAAGAAAGGATTTTACCATGTCCCATGCCAGACCTGAATATTTCATCCGGCGGAACAGAAGAAGGGATTAAGCCAAAGGTCGCATTGTTGAACACCTAAGAAGAGCGAAGAAAGAATAAAAAATCGCTTCCATTTTGTTGTAATCTCAATTCGGAGCTCCATCTCAGTTGAATGTGATGTTTTGTTGACGATGTTATCAATTTGTTTGCCAGCTATATATCTTATCCTTTTCCTTCGATTTGTGAGTTGGCGTTTTTCACTCTTTATGATTCTTTCCTTTTCAGACTCTTCTCCATTTTAACCCCTTTTCAATTTATTTGTTAATAAGTAAAAGTTCTTTGAACACTTTAAAGGTTGTTGTTTCAATTTTTCTAGGTTTGGAAAAAGCTGAGATCTTTGAATGGGTGTGTGGAAAAACTAGCTAGGGTTTTTTGGTTTTCTAGAAAATTTGGGAAATGTTTCAATTTCTTCATGGGAACTCTCGCCCGTGCACTATTCAGCTTTTACTCCTAGAGTTGTTTCTTGTTACTGAACTTACTGTTAAGGATTTTTCTGTTGAAGTTTCTTGTGGTTCTCTGTTATCTGGGGCAAAATGTCATATAGCATAACATGGATAGTTTGTATTTTTCAGTCAATCAACACCCAAATAGGTCCACATTTGGTATTGTATTTTCTGAGCTATGTATGTGTTGTCAACTTCAGGAATAGTGTTTTAAACTTACTATACACTTTTTGTTATTGGCTTCTCAATCTGTTATTTTCTTTGTTCTTTATTCAGGTTGGGTTGAATATTATTTGTAGCAGTTGGGTGCTGCAAGATTTTTGAGTTGTCCATTGTATGAATGGCAGACTCTACATCTTTAGATGTGATACTGGAATTTCTGCGGAAGAACAAATTTACAGGGGCGGAGGCTGCTTTGCGTGGTGAGATGAATAAATGTTCTGACCTGGATGGTGTAGTAGAGAAGCTTACTCTAGAGGATGAAGAGCTAAGCAGATCATTAGAAGCAAATGGGGGGAAAGCAGCCATGGAGAATCGTGGAATTGCCTGTCGAAATGGTGGGGAGGTTTTCAAGGAGACAAGTTCGAGGAGCAGCAGTGAAGTTTCAAAGGAGCTTATCGTTAAGGAGATAGAGTGTGGGATTGAGAGAACTGACTCAGATTGCAAATTGAAAAATGTTGCGTATGTCGGGAAGAAGGAACATAACGAATCTGTTGGGACATACAACAAAACCTTCAGCTCTTGCAACAATGCTGAGGATACTGATATGTATTCGTGGAACTACAATCCTATTAATGGTTCTCTTGTGTCATATCAGAACAATGGTGGAACTAGTACTGCCAAGGATTTTTCAGGCGTGGTACATAATCCTAGTAATGGTTCTCTTGTGTCACATCAGAGCAATGGTGGAAGTAGTGATGCCAAGGATTTCTCAGGCTCGGTGCATAGTGGGAAGTTGAGGTTAAATTCGTCTGAGGTCTTAGATAGTGGAAAGTCTCATGCAAAATATGGGGAAAATGTCAGTTTTTCTGGTAAAAAGAGAATGTCGCGGCCTGGAAATACCAGCAAAGACAATGTAGAACCAAAGCATGGAAGTCAAAATAGTGAACTCAAAGAGGCTAATCAGCAAATAAAATTAAATGGGACAGCCAAAGATGTAACTATTAGTAACCCTAGGTCAAAAATTGATGAATCGACTAACCTTTCATCCGAGCCATGGAAAGTTTGCTCAGCGGAAACTGTTTCCCCATTTCCCAAAGGAAATGTGTTCACAAGTTATGATCACAACATTGGTATTGGTGGTAATGAGGTTGGTAAACGGATAACAGAGGGTAATGATGTTAGGAGTACAATTAAGGAGCAAGTGGATGAGGTAGGAAGAGCTTTATATCTGGGGAAGAAATCAGAAAGCGAACTAAAAGATTTCAGCAGCTTAGGCTTTCCGCTTATGTCCGAGAGCCAGAAAGAAGAACTACCCAGGTTGCCACCTGTTAGAATCAAGTCAGAAGAGAAGTCCTTCAATATTCATTGGGAGGAAAAGTTTGAACGAGATGGACCTGGTTCAAAGATTACAAATGGTGACAATACATATGCCATAGATTCATATCTAGATGTTGCTATTGGACAAGAACTTACCAATTCAGGTTTGCTTGTCTACACACTAATTTTATCTTGTATTTTTGGACAAAAAACTTGCCTATTCTTTGGACATAAGAATTTCTCAAAGGGAAATTTTGCATCTCACAAATTGAATGAAGTGATACAAAATGAGGCCCCGAAAACGTTGTTTGGATAGACAAAAATGCAATTTAGAGGGAATAAATGATATTTACTTCTATTAATAAAATATGCTTCCTAGTCATCAACCTTTTTGTATTTTTTTGTTTAGTACTGAACAACAACAACAACATATCCAGTGAAATCCCACAAGTGGGGTCTAGGGAGGGTAAAATGTATGCAGACCTTACCAGTACCTCATAAAGATGGAGAGGCTGTTTCCGGTAGAGCCTACCTATTAAATGATTGTTTCTTAAGTTGCTTAATTATTGTCCTAGTGTAGTACTGTTTCCTGTGTCTGGTGTGAGGGAAGGGTTTTGCCTTATCTTGCTATTGATGGTAGATTGATGATTTGTATTGGTAATCAGCTGCTTGTCATGTGGACTGTGCAGCATCCTAAATCTTGCTTTTGAGCGTCCTTACAATAAGGGAATAAAATATCCTGTTTGTGATTGTTCCAACGAGTTTTGAACCATGCATCACTGAGGGGTCTCTCAGTTATCAAGAAATATGTTGTCTGTGATTGTTGCCCTATAAAGAAAATAGAAAGGGACTCTTGAATGTAAGTTACTCAGTACTTTTGACACAACACAAACTTAACTTTATGCTCTTCCTCAATTTTGGATTCTGAGGTGATTCTCTAAATTTTTTTAACCTGATGATGCTGTCTACTTATCCTTGTGTTATGTTTCTGCACTTATCTATGTCAGTTTGATCGCTTATGGAATAATCATCATTGTCTAAACTGATCATCAGGTGGAAAAAGGATTGGCGGAGGCAGTTGGTTGTCTGTGAGTCAAGGCATCGCTGAGGACACTTCTGAGCTTGTTTCTGGTTTTGCAACTATCGGTGATGGATTGAGTGAATGTGTCGACTTCCACAATGAATATTGGGATTCTGATGAATATGATGATGATGATGATGTTGGCTATACGAGACAACCTATTGAAGATGAATCATGGTTTTTAGCTCATGAAATTGATTACCCTAGTGATAATGAAAAGGGAACAGGGCAGGGGAATGTTCCAGATCCTCAAAGAGGGGAAATCAAAGAAGATGATGAGCAATCTTTCGCAGAGGAAGATTCTTACTTATCAGGTGAGAGATACTTCCAATCAAAGAATGTTGATGCAGTTGGCCCTTCAGATGATCCTGCAGTGCTTTGTGAAACTGAAATGTATCGGAGAACTAACATGGTTCCCCAATTCGACAGACAGTTGATGGATGAAGAAGAACTAAATTTGATGTGTGTAGAGCCTGTTTGGCAGGGATTTGTTACTCAAACAAGTGAACTTGCCATGTTAGGGGATCATAGGGCCTTGAATGAATGTGAAAGCCCTCGATTGGATGATATTTACGCGAACGGCGATCAGCATAGTTCAGTTAGGTCAATTGGTGTAGGTATTAACAGCGATACTGGAGATATCAGTAGTGAAGTGCACGGAAGTTTTGTTGGAGGGAGCAGTCAGGGGGATATAGGGTATTTCCATGATCATGATGCCAGTATTGGTGGGGCCAGACACATTCCCCCTGATTCAGATAAGCCTTATTCTGAGATGAGAAACAGAGATGAGAAAACAGCTAAGCAGAGATCTGACAAGTTTGTCTTGGGTACTGATAAAGGAGGATCTGTACAAACATATCACTTACATGAAGGATTCTCATTTGCCCTTCCCAAAGATGGTCAGTTGATTCATACAAGCTCAAGTAAATCTTTATGGTCAAGCAAGGGCAATGCTATTATCACAGATGAATCTCATGACAGTCTGATTGCAAATAATGACATGCTTGGTTCTTCTAGGCGCAAAAGCAATGAATTATCACCTATCAAGAGCTCAAGAGATGAAAGCAACAAAATTGCTGTAGGATCAGTAAATTCTAGCCCTTCATCTCTTTCAAATTATGGTTATGTAGAACGGGAGCATGTGAAGAAAGAAGAGAGCACACAAATAGCCTGTGCAAGAGTGGAAGATTTGGGGCAGTCATTGGAGGATGAGGAAGCAGTTGCTGTTCAGGAACAAGTCAAGCAGATCATGGCGCAGGAAGAGGAGTTTGAAACTTTCGAACTTAAGATTGTGCATAGGAAAAACAGGCATGTTCAATCTCTTGTTGCTTCTTTTGAATTAGGGTGGGCATAATGTCTGTTATTTGATTTTAATACCCGTGGTTTGATGTTATTCCAGACTGAAGGAAACTTCTTCATATATGCCTTTACAGTCTTCATCTTTGGTATACTCCTTATGTTGCTTATTATGTGCTGCACTCATCGTGAATAGATTTAAACTGTGACAAGGGAGAGGTTGTTTGCTGAATACATTAGAAACATGTATTTTAATAGGGATGTGAAGATATAGTAAGTCAATGAAAAGCTCTCCCATAGCTCTGGGGCTCTTATCATTAACATATTTTGAGCTCTATGTAGAGAGAGAACTCTTTAGCATGCTTCGACGACATAATAAAGTTAAGCAGTCATCACTGAAACCAGTGGAAGTGAGGTCCCCCTAAGAGTAAATGCTGGCATGAGATCTGAGATAGGTTTTTCTTTTCCCTGGGATAGAGGGAGGCTGATCATGCAGGGTGAAGTAAGCCTATGCACCCTGAACCATCAGAATTAGCCAAAAAGTGACATTTCAGCTTTTTTTAAGGTCTTATTTGTATGCATTGACTGCACAGTACATAGGTTGTACAAAAAACATATTTACAATCATAGCAAAATAAGAAAACCTGTCCAAAATCCTAACAAGAGCCTAGGATATATGTGATAGAATTAGTGTCTTCTCAATATATTTGTATGCACCAGGTGACATTTTCCCTTTTGATTGTTGCAATCCTTATTGGACCTTATTCTTAGCTGAATTTTTATGTTTAAGGTAGAAAAAAAAAGTTTAAAATATCATTAAAAAAATTTGGGCACTTATGCTGAAAAAAGGGTGCAAAGAGGATTTTATGTTTTTATTTAGATAAATATTCAGTTATCATTAAATAGGGATCATGGCAAAGCTATATTTAATGATCTTATAATCCTGTGGATCTGAAGGGGAAGGGATGTATTAGATGTCAGAGGGGGCGTATGTTTTGATAATTTCGGCATTAAATTCAATTACATGCTCATAACTAAGGGGTCATTTGTTTGATGGTTTGGAATAACTAATTTCAGCATAAAATCCCACATAAGATAATGTTGTTAAGAAAAAAATAATCACTGCGTAATTATTGCAGCATTTAGTTGTGAATATTAAATAATATTGCATTGACCTATGCAGGATTCTGTGTACTATTTTATGTGGGATAAAATGTAGAATAAGAACGTGATTCTTCCAATCTGTCCAAGGCTCCAAGCCTTGTTGGATAGAGTTACTTTATGTCCGTGTTTGTGGGAGATAGTAGGTATCCTGTGCAGTCAAGGTGTGAGCAAGCTAGTCTTGACACCACAATTATAAAAAAAAAAAATATGGAATAAGAACACATGTATTAACAATGGATTTCACTAGGTCTATCGTTGCTGTTGTTGCATAACAATCTCTTCATGATTAATTGTTCCATTAATGATCCCTGCTCTATAATCCCTTTATAACTAGAAGTTTTTGGCTAGTCTACAGTTGTTGATAATATTTTTGGTTGTGTTTGGATGTTAGGCAATAGTTGCCTGCTTAAAACTGTATTTCATGCGTAACAAAAACAGTCTCTGAGTAATTAGACTCTGCAGTGTCTCTTTAGGGTGCATGATAAGTTTTTGGTTTTTGAACGTAATGGTTTCTTGTATTAAAGTTAGATTCTTACAGATATGACATTCAATCATTCATGCATTTACAAAACTGTGCTTCTCTCCACTATATCCATGTGCATCTCTGTTGCGAAATGTGTTACTTGATCTTTTTTAGGAGACCGAGTGATTCAGATGAATAATAGCTGTGAAGGGAGCTGTAGAAGTTTTGTATGTTTGACATGAAATTTATTATTTGAAGGCATTCCACTGCAGTCATCAAGGAAAGATGAGAGGCTTTTGAAAATTCTTTGGGAACTGTGATCTTTAGGTCTGTAGCTTGAATCACTTCCATTTGCTACTAAGGACATCCAGATTAATTCATAATTTCCCACTTTCCCTATGCACTGGGTGTTGATGAAACTAGGCTAGAGACTTAAAAGAGAGTTTGTCTATCTATTTGATTGTAGCTAGTTGATCTTTTTGACTTAAGCAAGACATGTTTTAACTTTGTGAATGTTTCCATTTATGTGCTGACGTATTTCTGTATTACCTTTGGAAAATATACCTTGGCAGGTATCTCCACCTTTCTTTCTGCAGTGGTCTCTTCATGAATGTTCTGAATTTTCTCTTATAAAATGAACATGTTTGAATTTTATTTACTCCAATAATTTTTATTTTCAGCCTTTGAGATTTTTCTTTGGTGGTTGATGAGTTTTTTGTTTTGTTTTTTTTAACTCAGAACTGGGTTTGAGGAGGACAAAAGTTTCCAGGTGGTTTTAAATTCAGTTATAGCTGGGCGATATCAAGTAACTGAGTATCTTGGATCTGCTGCATTCAGCAAAGCAGTACAAGCACATGATCTTCATACAGGCATGGATGTCTGTGTTAAGATTATAAAGAACAACAAAGATTTTTTTGATCAGAGTCTTGATGAAATAAAGCTTCTCAAATTTGTCAATAAGCATGATCCTGCCGACAAGTACCACCTACTTCGGTTGTATGATTATTTTTATTATCGAGTAAGTTTAAATTTTGTACATCTTACTGTTTTATGCTAATGGAAGTATTCTTGCTGCAATACCTTCCGTGCAACTCTTGTGTAGGATTGTTGCTTTTTTACCTAGCTTGCATACGACGGGATAGTGGTCAATGGAATCTTTGTTTTCAAAAATTATAAAGAGATGTATTGTGCCACTATCGACTTCAAAAATGCTTCTCTGCAAAGTACCTCCATAAATATTGAATCTCTATTTGGTTTACGTCGTCGAAAGGCGAAATGCCTTGGTGAAGTAGAGAAATCCCCTGCCAGGATAGTTAGTTTGCAAGATAAATCATGATTGTTCTTTGTAAATGTGTAGATGTTGAGAAAGGCTGGTGAAATTTGCTTTTAGTTACTATAGTTGTTTTTAGCAAAATAAGTTGTTTAGCTTATGATATATTTTTGAATTTTGGATTTTACTTGGGTTGTTTGAGTTGTAGAGATATTTTAGATTGTTTTAAATTTCAAATTATGCTGATTATGTTTTAGGTTGGCTATTTAAAACCCCTCAATGCTTAATAAAATTATTGAAATTAATTGAGAGACATTTTAAACCCTTTTTTCCTCCCCATCTTTAAAAAACCAACAGAGGCAACCTTAAGTTCATAATTTCTCCCTTATAAAACTAGATTGCTCTGAGCCATGGTAATAAACTTAGACAATGTGTAAAGATCAACCCTGATACAGTATGATTGCTCAAGAGAGACGAGCATGTCTAAGTGGCTAGCTGACTTTGTGAGGTTTTATCAATAAATTGATAAAGACTTGATTAAATGAAGAGCTTGTACTGTATGCTTGATGCTACTGGATATTCGTGGCATATGACATAGTTTGAAAACAACATTTTCTGTGATCCAATATGAAGAGGGAAAGAAATATTGATGTGCCTCTTGAACTTATGCAATACTATTGTATGCTGCATATTTATGTACTGTTCTGAGTGTAAGCTAAAGAAGCTCTTGGTCATGAAAATTTGGCACTGATTTTTGTGTCTGTTTTCAGGAGCATTTGTTGATTGTATGTGAACTACTGAAGGCCAATCTGTATGAATTCCAAAAATTCAATAGAGAATCTGGTGGAGAAGTCTACTTTACCATGCCGAGACTGCAGGTTTGTTGGATGAAAATATTTATAGATATTTGATGTTAATGGTATCTCGTGTGATGAATTTCATATAAACCTGTTGTGCAGTCAATCACTGTTCAGTGTTTAGAGGCTCTTCAGTTCTTGCATAACCTTGGGCTCATACATTGTGATTTGAAGCCCGAAAACATATTGGTTAAAAGCTACAGTAGATGTGAGGTGAAGGTAATTGATCTGGGTAGCAGTTGTTTTGAGACAGATCATCTTTGTTCTTACGTCCAATCGAGATCCTACCGTGCACCAGAAGTTATCTTGGGGCTTCCTTATGATAAAAAGATAGATATCTGGTCCCTTGGCTGCATCTTGGCAGAGCTTTGCACAGGCAATGTAAGTTTTTTTCTTCGCACTCCCCGTATTGATTATTGTCTGTATATGTTTATTGTCAACGTGATTTTATGTTGGAGTATGTTGTCCATTACGCGTGCATTCTGGTAGTTCTTTGAGTGCCTATTCCCTTTCTTCATTTTTATCCCCTTTCCCGATCTCCTAGATTGATGAATTTGATAAACGCAAACATCATTATGTTTTGGAGTTAAACCCTTGGACATTTCTCTAGCAGTAAGAGCTATCACGTGAAGTGTGGGTTAGGTGCAAATCATAAGTTCATATATTTTGGAAGACAAAAATCTGGAATAATTGCAGAAGGCTAAAGAGAAATAAGTTTGTTTGGGTGACATTGAGAGACCATTCTTCTATCTCGCTGCTTAGCCCTGTACTCCTGTCTTACGTTGGCAATGAGGGCTCGCTTCATAGAAAGGAGAAGCGTGAATGGTCAAAATTGAACCTTGAGCCTAACTCAGCATTGAAAAATAGTTCAAGAGGTGAAGGGCTAAAATAACTATGTTTACATGTCCAAAGAATGAAAGAAAATCAACAGTTAATTACAATAGGCAAATTAAGCTACCTACTATAATTACACATATTCTAGAATATCCAGAGATTCTAATACTCCCTTTAAGCTAGTGCATACAAATTATATGTACCAAGTGGATATATAAAACTTGATCTGGGATTAGGTTGGGACTTGGTGAATATGTTTGCAAGCTGATCATTTGACCACACGAAATTGCACGATGTCTCTTCGGAGTACCTTCTCTTTAACAAAATGGCTATCAACTATGTGTTTGGTCCTCTTTAAAACACTGAATTTAATGTAATATGAAGTGTAACTTCATAATCCCATAAATGTGTAAATTGAGGGAAAAAAACGAGAGTTCAGAATATTTCACTATGTCTTGACTCTTGTGAGTGAATACCTTATTTCTTATATCCTTCTTTTAATACTAGGAGTTAGTCAATTTGTCAGAAATAGATTTCGGATCCTTCATGATTTAAATTTTAAGATTCAGGGATACATGTGTAGGTACACATGTGTAGGGATTTGGCTAAAAATAGCGTTATAGAACTTAAATCATGAGATATTATATGGAAAACTTGAGAAGAAGATATTGACAGAGAGGAAAATCATAGGAGATAAAAGAAAAAGAAGTGACATAAAAATTAATATATACCAGGTATTCCCTTTTCTTCAATTTCATTGTATCTTTTGGTTTTATTATAAAAATTATTGAATCTATTTAGAATTTCTCCGTTGATTTTGGTCAAAGTACTCAATCGTTTGACCAAATCGGGTATGGATCCGACAGCCACACCCATGTCGTGTCGATGTGGATGCAACATCAAAGGTGAAGAGTGCAAGCAACTTTGCTTAAAATGAAGTTTGTATTATTTGATGTTCATATTTGAAATATCAACCGACTATAGTTTGATGTCTCTTCTGAATTTTACTATAGAGTATTATAGGTAATTTCCTCCATGCTTCCAGGTCCTTTTCCAGAATGACTCTCCTGCCACGTTGCTTGCTAGGGTAATTGGTATCACAGGTCCAATTGACCAAGAGATGCTCGTCAAAGGACGAGACACTTATAAATATTTCACCAAAAACCATATGCTATATGAACGAAATCAGGTAAAGGTTCCTCTCCTTTACCACTCTTTATTTCAGTTCCTTTTTTTTCCTTTGTTGTTGGGGTGATCGCCTGTTCCCCCTTGTCTCATCTTTAAGAGAACAATACGTCTAATGACGTATTAAGAGCTATGTTTTCATGTATCAACGACTCGATCTATTTCGAGGTTATGTTAACATGGATCCAGTCTTTTTTTGTTTTTAGTTTTTGTTTTTTGAAGAAACGCAGTTTCAGAAAGGTTAATTTAACATGGATCCTTCCTATACCTTGATGTACCCATGTCCAATGGATATGCCGTGGTATGGATGTTCATAAGGATACTTGAAATTTGGCTAAAAATCAGCCCCCAAAAGATGTACAATAGATTTGCATCCTTGGAGGATCTGTACCTGTTCCAGAGTCCATGTACATAGCCTTGAGACAGCATATATTAATCTGTGAAAAAGGCCTTTGGTTTTGACAGTTCCATATCTACTAAATATTTCCTTACGTTGAACTTCAACTGAGATTTAGAATCTACAACCCTAGTAGACATCATTGCTGGACATCCCTTGGATGCTTTGTTTTATATATGAGTTGGTTAATTATTTTGATGCAACTTTAGCTGGAAAATATGAAATTCAATATAATAGGCATGTCAAGATAATCAATTCCTCTTTCTTTCTTTGTTCTGTTCAGGAAACAAACAGAATGGAATACTTGATACCCAAAAAGACTTCCTTAAGGTATCGATTACCAATGGGAGATCAAGGTTTCGTTGATTTTGTGGCTCATCTTTTAGAAGTTAACCCAAAGAAGCGCCCTTCTGCCTTGGAGGCTCTAAAACACCCATGGCTATCATATCCGTATGAGCCAATATCGTCATAAATTATGTGAGATCTCTTGGCACTAAAGGTTTTTCGTTGCTTCGCTTCGGATTCTCCAGTGATATGGCATTTGAAGAAAGCTGTCCGAGCTGGGTTGTATTTCTAGCTAACGCAAATTGAGCGTTTGTAACATTAACTTTCTCCCTTTCTTCGTCTTTGTTTGGCTGCTGTGAATGCAGATCTGTTTGTACATGATGTCTGTTAATTCTTTTTAGGTATTTAGTGATAGCTTGTGAAATAGGCGCTTATCTAGTTTTGGTTGGCTTTTGCTCAGTTGCTGCTATGTATCAGAATGAAGCAAAATACAGAGACATTTCGTGGAGATATAATATGCAAAATACCACCTGTTAATATATTTGATATAAGTGTTCTCTGATTTTGTATGTAACTGGTTCAAGCTAAACTGGTTCAAAATAAGAACAAGAAACAGGAAGATGCAACTCATTGTTGCAAAGCAGTCTGTAAATCACATCTACAAAAGAATACTTCTACATGAAAATCGTGATATAAATTCATCGAGCTGTTGATACAAATCACCTCTTCCTCGAATCAAAGATGTTCCTCCTCTTTTTTTCCTGGAGAAAAGATCCGTTTTGTGTGTGTTTCAACCATCATGAATTTCTTAAGAAATAAAAATAGAATTGGAAACAAAATAATAATCTACTAGAAATGCAGAATTAGCTCCCTAATTTTTTCCCAACAACACGTCTTTTGCTTCATTAATCTTGGAAGCAAGATAATGGCTGCCACCGGCATCTGGATGATTTGCTACCATTACTCTCCTGTGAGCCTCCTTGATCTTCTGAAGGACAGCGCTTTCCCTGAAAGAAAGAAACCATAGATAGAACATAAGCAATCAATATAATTGACTAAACAGAAAGCTCGCATTGATAGTAAGTTCAATGCAAAAGTTAGCCATCTAAAGAGACATTTTTGTTTGGTCCATTGGTATTCAGAACTTAAAAATGTGCAAAAAGACTAAATAACTACATGTTGGCATTACAAGAACAGAACTTAAACCTGACTCCGAGAATTAATGCTGCTTCTCGCCTTGTCATAACCCGTTCAAAGCCACCAGGATAAAACCTCCGAACTCGAGGTGCTGTTTTGAATGTTTGCCATGCTCTTATCAAGTATCTAGCTCCCAAAGCAGCAGCACCAATGGTCGTTCCCACAACAATTGGAGTTGACTGAAAAGACACAGCACAAAAACGTTTGGTACTATATCTAAAAAGATAAACTGAGTAGAACTTCGAAAAGGAATATGATTAAGAATAAAAAGAACGGAAGTCCAGATCCTTGCATTGCAAAAGCATCTCTTTTCATGCTAGATTATAGAGCATATTATGAATAGCACCATAGATCTTGTGGTAGCTAAGCAGACCCTACCTAAAAGACATCCATTAACATAATCTCTAGCACAAACAGTTCTATACATGCACTATCCCAACGCAACAATAATTGAAGTGGAAAACAAAATATTTTTTGAGGTTCAATTATGCTATTAACAGTACTATACTTTAGACAGAAAGCAAAGATAATAACGATCCTTACCGTCAATGCAAAAATTGACCTGTCACTCTTATTTTGAAAATTTATGTTCTAGCCATGAAAATTTGATTACTTCATACCAGTCTTTGGACTTCCCACTCGCAATATTTCAACTTTTTTCCAAATAAAATACAAGTTCATAACACAAGATCCAATATTCAAATTCCAAACTTCATGATCTATGACCAAGCGGGAGCTCAATTTCAAGTTTCAGACAAAATATGAAAAGAATTAGTAGACTGAAACATTCACCAGTCAAGTTCACAGAGCTGATTTCATTGCATATAGACTTTACCATGGATCCTAATTAAACTAAAAATATATATATTTCATCACAGCAAAACGATGAAATCCTAAAACACAAGAACAAATATCAAACAGAATAAAATTCTTAAGGAAAGTGAAAGAAATAGAAGATTAATTACCATGAGAAAACTCGCAAGACTTGAACAATGATCAGGTTCAAAATATTCCTTTAGAATTGATGATCAGTTTCAGGAATTTCAATAAATCTACAGTCAGCTCAGAATTTTGACACAAATTCACAATCATCAATTCGCTAAAAATAGTACTTAGAATATTACATCGACGATGAGGGAAAGAGAGGGTTTATGTAGATTGCCATTTAAAGGTGGCTTTGGCTTGGGCATTAAGAAATTTAGAGATGGCGGTTCGTGTTTCAATTTTATTTCTAGAGGATTCCACTGCATCCGGTTCACCCAATTTGAATCCAATTTTAGCCGGTTTACGCGGGTAAAAACTTGGCCGCACATGCTATATACGTTTGTCATATATTTATTTCGGGGGAAGGCCAAAAATACTCTCAAACTATTTAAAATAGAGTAAAAATATCATCTGTTATATTTTAACTTAAAAATATCTCTTAATTAGATTTTAACTCAAAAATATTTTTTAATTATATTTCTGGCTCAAAAATCATAGTCGTCTGCTGTTAATCATTTGGAATCTTTTAAGATGTCAGAATTTCATAGATGGGCCGGTTGCTAAATTTTGTGGAGTTTTTGCCTCTTGCACAAATGGCCTTCTTGAGGCCACTTTGTAATCTTGTTAGCCCAACGAGCTAAATTCGTTTACAAATATATTCATCCAACTACTTTTAAAGGCAAAATTTAGCCCACTGGGTTAAAGGGTTACATATTTCAAAGGAAAAATTTAGCCCGCTGCAAAGGGATATATATTTTAAAGAGTGAAAAGAGGGTCATACTGTGCAAATGGTTTATCAAAGTATTCCCGAGGCATTTTCTTAATGATAAGGGAAACCTATTTTTGGGTGCACAGGGTAAATCTCTTTGTTATGCAATAGCTCTCAAATCACATAAGAGAGATAACTTGCATTAGGTAAATCTCCTAGGCATTTTATGCTGAGACTTACCCGCTTTGCTTCTCGTTCAAAGAGTGAACAACCTCAAATGACTAGGAGAAAGGACAGGCAGAAACTAATGCAAAATAACTTTTTTGTTACATTCGTTGACAATCGACATAGTAAAATTGAACGACGATCTCATCTTAGACGAATTTAGGATTTTTTTAGTTTATAGATTTGATTCGATACGATACTAACTGGATAGCTGGTAATCATAGTTGCGGATTTGAATGATGAACAAGCATATACTCTTGTAACAGTGCTCAAATAATTTAAAAGGGCTATTGGATGGACTATCGAATATTCCTCCGGGAATACTTCTAGGATTTGAACAAAAATTACTGGGTTCTCATGAATTCGCAACTAATACTTTAGTCCACTATCAGTTTGAATTTTTCATTTTACACAATAATATACCACTTTGTGTGTATTTTTAATTAGTTGAGACGTATGTAAGTTGACTCATACACCATGATCTGTTTACGAAGGGTAGTATTAATTTGATTTGGTGAAAATTAAAGATAGATTATAAGCACCAGCTAGCAGTGACGCTTCTTCTCAGAGTGGATGATTAAATGAGTGTGGTGAAAATTCTACTAAACATTGTTATTGATCTATTTCATAAAACCTTAATAAAGACAGACAAGCTACCACTTCCTTGGTTGGACAGAGATGTTACACATTGACGTAGCTGTTTCTGTCAAGTTTTCAGTATAAATATATGTATAGTCATTTGTATATAATATGACCAATAAAAAAAAAGAACTGTTGAAGTTCAAATTTCAAAATGAAACTAATTACGTGTAGAAATCTTCAAGACACCGTATTTTATCTTCTTATTATATAGGGTAAAAATATTTTAAGGACTTTTTAATTTAATCTTTTAAAGGTAGTTATTTACTTCAACTTTGATTTATAAGATTACCTTTAATAAATAATTTTCATAGTTGCTTCAACTATGATTTCATTATCTTGATCACTTATTTTAAGTTAAGTAAATATTGATATTAGGATAAAACAAATTTCTCTAAACTGGACAAATAAAATTAAATAACTATTTTAATATCTTTTCATGATTATATTTGTGTCAAAAAAGAAGTACTACAAATAGATATATATACAAAAATTTAAAAAATCACTTAATCATTAAATTTAAAATTTAATTAATATTAATAATATTTATTAAATATTAATTTTACACTTAACGAAAAAATATAATAACATTTAATTATATTATTACAAAATAAATTGATGAATAACTATTGAGCACCTGCATTGTACGAGATTGAGATTTTCGTAACTAGTTTAGTGTTAAAGAGCGAGTTTAATGGAATTTGGATCGATCAAAATGAGTTGAGATAAATTACATCGAGATGAACTAAATAAGTGTGTCATTACAATTATACATGGCATATTTAACAAAAAATAAATAAACTTTCTTTTTTAATCTTTTCACAGAGTTTGTCATTGTCAATTGGGGGTTACCTACCTTTTTAATCCAAAGAATCCCGCTTTTAGATGTGAATTAGAATGATCAAGATTACCTATTATAATTATTTTTCTATTATATTTTTTAAGATATTAAAATAATGATATATTCAATAAAATTTTATAAATAGGGTCTTAAGAAGATAAAATATGCGAAAATCTTTCCATTACCTCATAGAGATAGAGAGACTATTTTCGGAAGAAGCTCTTAAAAATATCAAGCCAAGTGATTTGGTAAAATTGCTCCTATAATTTACGGTTTCTTAATTCCTATGCCAAGTGACAGAAAGAGTACTTGTCCAGTTTATAACATATAAATAATTTATTTTACTCTTGCTATTGATTATCAATATTTATTTTTCTACGTTTAGACGAGTTATATTAATATTTCTCTTTTTCGTAGACAGACATAAATAGGAAGCCGTAATAATAATAAATAGTCTTACTTGTATATTGTCGATCTATAATCTATAGTATGATGTTGGAGAAGAATTAAGTTGCAGCAGCTCCCTTATTTAAATGTTATGTTTGAGCTGGACTCTAGGGTTTGGTGAACCTCTTTAGCCAACTTATGTATTTATTACTCCCTCCCTTTCATGATAAATTTGAATTTAGGATAGTGGGAACAGATTCTCAATTTATTCTATTTTAGTTGTTATTTTTAGAATTAGATTATCGTATAAATTTTTACTAATTGATAAAGTTATTGTCATGTGATCAAGAGGTTATAGGTTCAAGTTTTCAAAATATGTCTTGTGGAAAAATGCAAGGTAATATTACATACACTATATCCTTGTGGTTAGATCCTTCCTTGGACCATGCACATAGCGAGAGTTTAATACGCCGAACTTACCTTTTTTATTAATATGAAAAAGTTACAATCAAAAATATTTTTCTTAAAATTTTTAAATATCTAAATTTTTATTTTAAAATATTAAATTAATTTAATTTAATTTAATTTTAAAAAATAATCAAATTAACTATAAAAATCGCGAAAACTAAAATCAAACGGTTATTACCAATAGAAAAGAAACTTGCTTTGATGTCTTCCTTGGCGAGGGACCACGGGATATTTTCAAATTTTAAATCATCCATTTTCATTTGTGTTAAAAGATAATTGTGGTTCTTGTACACTCTTCGTCCATCTTTATTAGTTTATTATATTATTTTGGCATGTCTTGACAATATCCATTCAAGTTTATGAAATCAAGAAATAATTTTACACTTAGTTTATAATCTATTTGTATCATTAATAATAGTCATTTTCTTATTATATGACCAAGGCATTATATTTATTATATCTAAAGGGAGATTTATCCTCATCATTTATTATTTCTTAATTTTTGTGTCAAGTCAATAATAGACACGATGTTATTTGTTTTCTTACGAATTTATTAACTCAATTTAAATGAATGGTATTTTCTTTTATGTAACATAACCAAAAAGAAATTAAATAGATGCTCATCGCACCTCAACTTATTTGTCATGCTTCTCCGCGCACCATAAAAGATATTATTTAGTAGTTTTTTTAAAAAATTATTTCTATTACTATTTTACTTTTATTTATGTTTTAAGATATAATATCTTTTCATTAAAGATTTATGTTGGAATTTGGCCCAAGTTGATCAAACTTGGCAACTACAACTTATTCACAGTTGGCAACCAACTTATTCAAAGTTGGCAATGCAAATTAATTCCAATTTGCATTTGAAAGTTGATGGCCAACTTGTATTGCCACC
>JAOTQJ010000096.1:19315448-19331322 GCA_025642045.1 Solanum sejunctum | reverse complement strand
TACGTACGGTCACTATTCATACGTATGACAGTTTTTCAAGATGGCTTCTGCTACAAAATTTGATATTGAAAAGTTTGATGGCAAGATTAGTTTCTCCATTTGGAGAGTCCAAATGAAGGCCGTTCTTACACAAAACGGGTTGAAAAAGGCTCTTGAAGGAGAGTCGAAAAAATCCAACTCTATGACCGATGAGCATTTTGTAAAACTTGGTCCAAGGTGGAGATTGTTGAAATTTGGCCCAAGTTGATCAAACTTGGCAACCACAACTTATTCAAAGTTGGCAATGCAAATTAATTCCAATTTGCATTTGAAAGTTGATGGCCAACTTGTGTTGCCACCTACCAAAATTACTCCTATATAAAGGAGTAATTTTGTTCTTCATAAGCACAACCAAGGAGGAGAGAAAAATGTAGAGAGTCTAAGAGTTTGTGAGATACACATTGTGTATTTTGTGAGTATTGTAATACTCTTTTTATTTTTATCACTCCTCTCTAATATATCACTGAGTGATACACAAAAATTATATCCTCGTAGTGCTTAGGCCCATTGAGTTTTTGTTGTACACTTCTCCATTATAGTGATATTTTGCTCCTTGTTGTCCGTGAACGTGGCCTATTTTATTGGGTGAACCACATTAAATCTGTGCCTCCATTTTCTCATCTTGCTCAATTTATTTTATACTTTTCAATATCAAATTCCGATCCTTATCGCGCTTCCGCTATCGCCTGTTACTCCCTAACAATTTACTCTATGGAGTGTCTGCTTGACAATTATTTACTAAAGATAAAATGAAAAACAATAATAATTAAATTTATTGACAAATAATTTGAAATGGATATTTTTAAAATAAATAATAATAATATATTTGGTAAAATTTTACAAATAGAAAAGGTAAAATGTACGCAAATTTTATCATTATCTCATAGAGATAGAAAGAATATTGTTTCTAAAAAAATCACGATATAAATAATTCAAGACATAACTAGACTAAAATTAAAACACCAAGTAATATATGAAAAATAAGAAACACATTTTTCATATCCCTTTCTAACTTTTTTTTTTTTCTGATCTTGTGTTTTCTCTAATGTTTGGCAAGAAATTAATACTCCGTTGTTCCCCATCTTAAAGGCTTGGTTGAAGTTTGAACAATCACTTTGTAGAGCATTAAACTTGGTTGTAACATATTATTTTATAATATATCATATTATATTATAGTAAAAATAATTTAATATATTTTTTAAATTTTATGATTTAGAATTAATATATTTTTGCTATAAAAATAACTCACATATATTCTTATCATTATAAAAATGGCTAACAAATACCTTTTTCATCTAACAAAGTGAAAAATTATTTTTCTTCTTAAATTAAAAAATTCATATAGGGACTAGTCTTCTTGCTGAGTCTAGGGATATATTTGATGTTTCTCGCAAATAATTCTTTTTATTGACTGTTTTAGTTCACTTGTTAATTTTGTTCATGATCATTATTCTTATTTCATTTTTCTTTCTTTAATATAAAAAAATGAAATTCTTTTTTTTAAAAAAATGTGTTAATGAAAAAAAAATTAAAAAGTAAGAAAAGAAAATAATCAAAACCAACACTTTGTGGATATTATATTGATGAATGCAATAATTTTAGGTAGATACAATAATTTTGTGTCATTACATAATACTCATATAACACAACTCATTTTTTTTTAGAAAAGAATTCATGTTCTTGAAAATATTTTTCAGAGAAAGTGTCTTAAGTTAGTGAATAATAATGTCAGGCTATTAGCAAATTGTGTTATAGTCTATGTTGCTCAAACTCTTTAAAGAAGACAGTGAATGTATGTCGAATTCGTCAAAAATAGTGAATTTTTGGAGAATTCAATATAGGTGTGACAATGAAATTGAAGAGTCTCCGCCACTTGGTAGTATTATATAGGTTTATGATACTTTCTAATTCTACCCATAAGTTGGCTTTATTTTAAACAAGATAAAATGGGCAAGTTCAGTGCAGTATGACTTCGACTACGTATAGGGTTCAAGGAAAGATCCGACTACGAATTCAAGTTTCAATGAAAGAAATTCAATTGAAAGTGTCACTTTCTAAAATAATCTGAGATGTGCAAATTCAAATTTAATTGAACTGCAATAAGAATATCAAACATTGAGAGAAAAAGCATCAAAAATTTATTGAGTCCAAATATATATCCTTTGAATAATTTTGTATATAACTATTATTACAATCAGATTTTATGTACATATTTTAAAAGTTTCTATTTAACATTAAATTAATATATATCATTGATATCCAAGCTGTACACCTTAATTATGTTATATATGATTATAAGACTAGCTTGGTTTATGTCATTTCTCAATATATAGAGATCGATAAATGTTATTTTTATATCAAACATAAGCTAATATTGAAAGACCAATTAATTTTAAAGTTTATACCATAAAAGCATTCTTTTTCTGGCAAGTCTAACCTCTCAATAATCAATGATCAGGCGAGACAGAAACTAACATTTCAAAAATAAATATTTTGACGATGATAGTATTGACTTCTCCCTATAATTCTATTTTTATTAAACCAATATAATAAACCATACATGAAATCTATAATTGGAGCTTTTAAGGCCATTTATAATTCTTCAATATTTAAGTTATTAAAATGCAAATCACTTATAAATTATTATTTTATTGGCTATTATTGTGAAGATCTACTAGATATTGAAGTTACAATTCTCTCATTAAATCTTATTATTAATTACATCAATTATATTTTCAAGTATATACGAGTGAGCTAATTAATATATAAGATTAATTGTGTTCAGAAAAAAAAAAAGACTAATTTGTATTTGAATTCGTCAAACCCCTTCTAAAAAAGTTCTTCTTTATTCTTTTGTAGTTTGACCATTTTTTAAATAAATTAAGAGAGAGAAGAAAAAGTCTCACTCATCAAATTTTTGACTTTCCAAGAAGGACCTTTTCATTCTTGAAATGTCAATATAAATTGTTGGAAAATTATATGAAAGTGACATACATTTTGCCATTTAATCTGTAATCTCACCCGAAAAATCACGTCAAAATGCTAGCATAAATATATATATGTATACAAACACAACGTGCGCAAAGTCGAAATGTATATCAAATTAAAATAATGTAACATTAATAAAAAGAAAAATTACGAGAATACACGTATAGTAAATGACAATCTACGATACTAGCTGATGCAAGTATTTAGTACAAAATAAATAAGATCACATGGGAAAATAGGATTAATGACATTGTTTAATTTGGTCTTATTTAAGGACCTTGTAGTGCTGATTTTTAAAAAGTCTAAAGTAAAAAGAGTTCATTTGAATTGATTTTGACTTCTAAGTGAAAAGTTAAAATTTGGGAATTTTAATTTATGATTTTTTATTTATTTTTATCATTTTATTTTTAAAAAAGTGTTTATAAGAATTTTTTTTATTTTATTTAAACACTTTAAAACTGTTTAAAAATTATTTTAACTTTAAAATGTCTAAAATAAATTAATCTAAATGGACACCTATGATTCCTCAGTCTTTTTCCTTTGGTGAATAAAGATATTCATTCACTTAATTAATGACATTATTAATTTTTATCTTAAAATATTTATAAATAAAAAATTCAAATAAAAATACTCATTAAACGGGTTTGCATTTCTATTCATTTCTTTTGTATTAAATATATTAAATATACTACGTCAACTATAATATTTGCTGACCAATAAATTAGTTTGCATCAGGAAATTAGGAAATATAGAGTATAATTTTCTGAAAGAAAGATGAAAATATATGAAGTTAAAAAAATAATAAAAGAATTAAAACAAAATTGGAAAGGAGAAATGTTTCAAATTTAGGCCTGTTGTCCCCCTAAAGATATTGGTATATAGTAAAGCAATTGGAATTTTAATGAAGTCACAGGTAATTTTGATTATTGACCAAGTCAGACTAGTTATTTGGGTTTGAGTTGGGTTGGGTTAATTATTTATTTTTTAGTAATATATTTTTTTAAAAATAATTATATATAAACCAAAAATATATTATAATATGTGGAGTTGCAGGGATGACAAAAAGTAGAGATTGAAAGCGTCAGAAGGTATAACGAGAGATGATGAGTTTAAAATTAATTATAAAATTTTGTTTGTTAGAAAAATTATTTTTTTCGCAGTTTAGTTTTCTAAAGAAAATAGTTTGGTTAACTAAAGAAATTAAATAATATTTTGGTTTGTGTATCAAATACACTCTAAATATACTTTTATAATCTTTTATTTCTATAATGTTATCAAAAAACTTAAAAATACGATTACACATAATAATATTATCCAGCGTTTATGAATTCAGTAAAATTTAGTAATTTTGATTTAAATTTAGTATTTGTCATGTCTATCCATATCTAGGACTTCTACTTATGGATTTTGAACTGCGGGTTTTAGGAAATAGCCTCTCTACCTCGATGAGGTAGCGGTAAGGTCTGCGTATAATCTACCCTCCCCAGACCCCACTTATGGGACACAACTGGGTATGTTGTTGTTGTTGTTTGTTGATTTAAATTTAGTATTTATATATATATATAATTCACTAAAATTCAATAAATTAATTTTTTAAAATATAAAACTCATGAACTCAAAATTCTTACTTCATCTTTGCTGCTTCCGAGATCATTTGCACAAATATCCATATGTTGGGGTGCTCTTTATTTTTTACCTGTATGGTCAAATATATTTTTGATACTGAAGTGATAAATAGTTTTTGCGTAAGATATACATTTATCTTTGCATGATGATATAACAACCCACATATCATGCCCTAAACACTTAAGCGATATAATTTTAAATTTTTGTATCATAAAATTTCATATGTCGTACAAGATATAATAAAATCATGATGCATGTTTTTGATATTAAAATAACATTTTTTATATATAATGTAAGTTTATAAGCTTGTATTTCTCATAAGTTATATCATAAAAAATATAACGAGTTATGCCGCATGTGGAGAGCATGTTTTCAAGAAGAGAAAAAAAAATAGAAACCCAAATTTTTTCCTCTGAAAAGGATAAAGAACATATGCTCTAAGAAAACATACTTCAATTTCTGAATCTACAACAAATTGTGGAAAAACCTACGCAATTTATGTTGCATAAGTTAATTTTCATTGAGCTTATATAATAAATTAAATCTGATAGATAGGGATATTTTGGTTTATTATTTTTTATTAAAATATCTGAAATACGAAGAATAATAATTCAATATCAATTTATTTGAGATTAAATTCATGCAAAATCTTTTAAAATAAATGCAAACCGTTAACCCATTCAACATAAATTAACTGAACGAATTATGATTTATGAGTTAATTTTACTAATCATCTAAATTGAATTACTTGTAAATTAATTTACTCCATTAATTATTTCTTTTAGACTTCCTCTCAACTTTTTTCACACATAAAATCAACCTACAAAATTTACACATAAAAATTTATAAACTTTTGTAATACTTATATATTATCCATCTTTAAAGCAGCATATGAATTTCTTCAACTAACTATTAATTCATTAATATATATTATTACTTAATCTAATTTTAAAAATAAATCTCTAAAAAACATTTGTTTTTGTTCTCCCGGAGAGAGTCAGAATTTCAATTAAAAGGATTCAAAATTGAAAAAACAAACACACAAACTAACTATAGAGAATTTGACATCTATTTTATATAAATAAAAAAAATTAAATTATATATAAATAATATAATTTTTTTATACGAATCTCTGACTAAAGAGTGACTCTGCCACTACCTTCCCCCACCCCCACCCCCCAGCCTGTTGCTATACATTCCTTTCCCCACATTTTTCCAATTTCCATCATTAATTACTTCCCACCTTCCCCTCCCCCCTCTTATCTATTTTCTCTTCATCCGTTTCTCACTTTCTAATTTTCTCCACCAAATCCTCTCTTTCAATTTATTTATGTTCATTATATTTCATATTTATTATTTATTTATTTTTATATATATATATGTCTGATTTTTCGTCCGTTACCTATTCCAATATATTCTCCCCTTGATCAACCATAATTCTTGCCTTGTACTACGTTATTCCTATACCATCTTCATTTTTTCCTTTATAACATCATCCATTCTTATTACTAATATTATACTCATTACAACAAGTATTTAATTTACTCAATACTATGTATATGTTTGATTAATTATCATTCAATTAATTTTATTTGTCCAAATATAAACATTGAAGAGATCAATGGAATTCGGCGCCGGAGGAGGCGGTGGTGCTGCTTCCTCAAGTGGCGGAGACGCCTCAGATGCTCACCTGAAGAAGAAACGATTCCATCGACACACAGCTCATCAAATTCAAAGCCTTGAAGCGTAAGAAATAACTACTATAGTAATAATGGTTTTTTTAAAGTAAAAAAATGTGTATGTTGAACTAGTTGTAACGAGTAATATGCTTGGAGTTCTAGTAGGTTTTGCTCAAACCTAGAATGTTTGTGTTAAAAAATTCGAATTAAATATGTTGATATATGAGAATCCAATTATTAGCGTCGTTAAAGATGAAATTTTAGATATTAGTGTCAAAATTCAGCAGTTAAATTGTATTGGAAAGCTTTAGTTGATTTACTACTAAATAATATTTTGGTGTTTATACATTGTAGCGTGTTCAAAGAATGTCCGCATCCAGATGAGAAGATCAGGTTGCAGTTGAGTAGAGATTTGGGTTTGGCTCCTCGTCAAATAAAGTTTTGGTTCCAAAATAGGAGGACTCAATTGAAGGTTTGATTTGATTTGTTTAAATATTAAGTACTATTTTGTGTATTCGTTCAATGAAGTAGTGGTAATAAAGATAGCCTTCATTTTGTTTGGATTTTAGAGTCAACATGAGCGAGCAGATAATAGTGCACTTAGATCAGAAAATGATAGAATTCGATGTGAAAACATCGCGATAAGGGAAGCTATCAAGAATGTGATATGTCCGTCTTGTGGAGGTCCTCCTGAAGACACTTATTTTGATGAACAAAAATTGAGAATGGAGAATTTGCAACTGAAAGAAGAGGTCCATATCAATCCTTTCATATACTTTCTTGTCTGTATTTTCTTTATCTTTATTTCGTTTTCCTGGCATATGCAGCTTGACAAAATTTCAACTATTGCTGCAAAGTATATGGGGAGGCCTATTTCACAACTCCCACCAGTGCAACCTATTCATCTGTCCTCACTTAACTTAATGTCCATGTCTAATTTTGGAGTAACTGGCCCTTCCCTTGATCTCGATCTTGATCTTATCCCTGCAAGTACAACGAGTACTTTTCCAAATTTACCATGTCCTACATTGAAAATATCAGACATGGATAAGTCCCTTATGGCTGATATTGCTGGCAATGCCATGGAGGAACTGATTAGGCTTTTACAAACTAATGAACCTTTGTGGACGAAGTCCATGACTGATGGCAGAGATGTACTTGACATTGATAACTATCACCAGATTTTTCCAAAGTCTAATAGTTCGTTGAAAAATCAAAATGTTCGCATTGAGGCTTCCAGGCAATCAGGTGTTGTGATCATGAATGGCGTGGCATTAGTTGACATGTTCATGGATGTGGTAAATCTATCTTCGCGCTCACATTAGCTTCTGAATAACCTGATAGTGAAAATGTTGATCCGTTCTCATAATTTTGTAGAACAAATGGGTGGAATTCTTTCCTACAATTGTTTCAAAGGCAAGAACACTTGAAGTAATATCATGTGGCTTAATGGGCAGTCGGAGTAGTACATTACAATTGGTAAAGAAATAATGCATTTACTTTCATTTTTCCCTTGATATTACATTCATAGTGCTGTAGAGGCTGACATTAGTCCTTCTACTTGCAGTTGTATGAAGAACAGCAAGTACTTTCTCCATTAGTTCCAACACGACAATTGTATTTCCTACGGTTTTGCCAGCAGATTGAGCCAGGCTCGTGGGCAGTTGTTGATGTTTCCTATGATGTTACTCAAGAAAATCTGTCCCCTTCCTTTTCATCCAAGGTTCATAAGCTCCCATCTGGATGCTTGATACAAGACATGCCCAATGGTTATTCCAAGGTTATCGAAATGACTCTTTAGTATAATAATTTTGTGATTAAGTTGTATATCTTTATTTAGTAATAGTACTATATCTAATTGGTTAATTCTACTATGGAATAGGTAACTTGGTTGGAACATGTTGAAGTGGAAGAGAAAGGTTCAATTCATAGGCTATTTAGAGATCTTATATATAGTGGTATGGCATTTGGAGCAGAGAGATGGCTTGGTTCTCTTCAGAGATTGTGTGAGAGATATGCTTGTCTAATGGTTAGCGGCAACTCTTCTCGTGAACTTGGAGGAGGTATACTCAATGGGGCATATGTTTTTCACTTGATCCATCTCTCTGCGTAATTTCCAATTAGTATGGTTCGGTTAGTAGACTAATTGTACATACAACTGCCTGCTAATATTCAAGCTTGAGATTAACAAACAATGATTTGCTTGAAACTAATTCGGGTGTGATGCAATGGTGGCAGTGATTCCATCACCAGAAGGGAAGAAGAGCATGATGAAAGTGGCTCAAAGAATGGTGAGCAGTTTCTGTGCCAGTATAAATCCGTCTAATGGACACCAGTGGAACAACATTTCTACACTGGATGAGTTTGAAGTCAGAGCCACCCTTCAAAAGTGCACTGCTCCTGGCCAGCCCAATGGCGTAGTCATCAGTGCAGCTTCCACCATTTGGCTTCCAGTTCCACCACAACATGTCTTTAATTTCCTTAGGGACGAAGGGACTCGACCTCAGGTGTGCATAAATATACTAAGCTTCTAGAATTTGGACGGAGGATTATTCATTCATTTTGCAGTACATCGTAGATTTTGCTTCTTTCCCTTCTTGGGACAGTGTATATTTTGCATAAGTATACATGTTTGGAAATAGAACAATTCCTTCTGTCGTGTATCCTCTATTAATGCAACATTGTTCTAATTCAATTTTTTTTCCTTTGACACAGTGGGATGTTCTTTCCAACCAAAATCCAGTACAAGAGGTAGCTCACATTGCTAATGGCTCTCATCCAGGGAATTCTATTTCTGTGCTCAGGGTAAATTTCCTTAATCCAAATATATATTCCCTCCATTTCAATTTGTTTGTGTTACTTTCATTTTTTAGTCTGTTTAAAAAATGTCTTTTTTTTTTACCTGAACCTATAACTCTTTAATTCTTACTTTCTACCTGGCATGTTTAAGATGACAAGATTTAATTTTAAATTTCTTTTTTACTTTCTTAAACTCAATGTCAAGTCAAAACTAGATAAACAAATTGAAATGGAGGCCTCTTATTAAATCATTTTTTTCCTCTTAAAATTAGTCAAGTTGATAAAAAGGACAATGTTACATTCTTGCAGGCCTATAACACTAGCCAGAATAACATGTTGATACTTCAAGAAAGTTGCATAGACTCATCAGGTTCACTAGTAGTGTACAGCCCTGTGGATTTACAATCCATCAACATTGCAATGAATGGTGAAGACACCACCTACATCCCTCTACTTCCCTCAGGGTTCACTATATTGCCGGACGGTCGAAAAGAATCATCCATGAATAATGGTAGCATGGGGGCAGGGGGAGGGGGTTCACTAGTGACAGTAGTGTTTCAGATATTGGTGAGCAGTTTGACATCATCAACCAAAATGAGCCCAGAATCAGTAAACACAGTTAATAACCTTATAGGCAACACAATCCACCAAATTAAAGCTGCCTTGAATTGCTCCACTTCCTGATCCAAAATTTTGAATTTAATTCTGCTACTGCTGCTGCTTTAAATACACAGTACAGATGAGAAGTTGGATCATGAATTCAATGAGAAAAAAAGGGGGAAAGAGATCTTATTTTGGAGTTAGTTGAGAATTATGAATGCTATGCTTACTTTCTTTCTCAATTCATAGTCCTGAAACTGACACAATGCTTAATACATCCATATGCCCCTCTGCTCCTACTGCTCCCTGCCAAAACCTTTATTACAAGTTTAACAACTCCTCTTTTTTCGAAACGTGGTTTAGAACTCCTGCATAATGCGTTGTGTATCAGATTGTTCTTTTTTGTGTGTGTGAGGAAGTCAAGAACGCACCATATGTGTTTTTCTTCTCTAGAATTTTGTTTTTTCCTTTGTTAGGAAGTGACTTGAGTTCTACTCTATTCAGGCAAGAAATTTGTATGGTTCGGGTATTGACTTCTCCTATGATGTATCATTTTCTCTATATATATCTACATTTATGCAACATGTTTTTGTACAGTAAATAAAATGTGCATGCACCCAAAATGTGGTAGTAAAATGATAGCCATGGACTGGGACCAAAGTAAAGACATGTTAGAAAACTTTATTTGCTAACGTCAAACAAGTCTCAAATCTCACCTATTCTAAGTCAGTCTAATTGGTGGTTAGAAATTGTACTACATAAAGTCATAAACCAAGATATATATATATATACATATCATTTATATAATTATATTTAGAATTTTATTCTATATAAATAATTGTACTACATAAAGTCAGAAATTAAAGATGAACGAAGAAAGTATATTTATAATTATAATGATAGATGTACAAGTTAGCCATAGGCTAATTAGGGTGAGTTAGGTAAATTTAAGAGAAAAATACATAAAATTTCCCTTCAACTTGTCCACTAAACTCACTTGAGCGGTGAAACTTTACGGATAATTATTTAATTACCCCTAATTTATTTTCAATTGAATTAACTATCCCCATATTTTGAACTTGTCCACTGTCTATTTTTTTTATGCTTTAAACTATATGTATGCACATATAAGATATAATTCAGCACATATTAGAACATATATAATATGCACTGATTAGAGACAAGCAGCTTAATTAGGTTGAACAAATGAGTCTTAGATAGCTGCTTTAGCAGCTACTTAATTCACGCGGCGAATTCAGAATTTTCACTATTGCTCCACTGTTACCTGCCTTTTCTTTGGATATAGTAAGTACTTAATTTTGTGGAAGAACTGAAATTTTTTTATAAATTTACTGCATGCTCTGCTCCCAAAATGCAGAGAGACTTTTTAGAAACCTAATATTTATAGAAAAAGGAAATCCTAGTTTAACAAGGTTTAGGCTAAGCATTATGGGCTATAAATAAGTACTTTGGCATAGATTTCTAATATTTAAGGTATTTTTTTAGGTTCTAAGTACTTCTTTTCTTTACTCGTGGTAGTGATCTTATTATTATTAGCCAAAAATGGCAGTACATGACTCTTGTGCCAATAATTGGCAATATGTCCATTTTCATTAGTTGGTCATTTTCTTCGTCGGAATTCATAAAGGATGAATTCAGGATTGACATTTGCCTTAATTGTGCAATGATAGAGGAGTACTAACATCTCTTTTTCGAATTTGAAATCTCCATGATGCATAAGACCGATTGTGCAATGATAGAGGAGTATTAACATCTCTTTTTCGAATTTGAAATCTCCATGATGCATACTCTTAGTCAAGGAGGACAATCAGGAAAGAATGCAACAAAATGAAACCTGCTAATACTACACCATCTGCCACATTCCATGCACCAATTGCGGACATGACTCACATAGCATACCTAGGTAGCCAAAATATGTACGATAGTTTAGTTTATATAGCACAAAAAAAGAAATATAAAGTTGTACGTAAATTAAACATTTGTAAGTACTAAGAAGAATATAATGATATTACATTGAAATACAATTGTTAATATCCAAAGACGTTACAAATATCATTTCGGTAATTTATTAATCAGTGAAGTATCACTGCAGCAACAAAAAATGTGATCAAGCTTGATACTTTTATTTCAGTTTTTTATTTTGTTTATTTTGTACATATACCATAAATTAAGCAAACGCAAAATTTGCATTAAAGCTACTAGATTCATCGAACATGTGAGCTATACTCTATAGTAAAGAAATTAGAGCAATAAAGTGAATGACTTGGGCTTAGTGAATATGTCAGCTAGCTGATGCACCGAGAGGATAAACTTCGTCACAGTAGCTCTTTGGATAACTTTTTCGAGCACAGAAAGCAGTTATGAATATTTATTATTATGTACGAGCATGTAAAATTGGATTAGGGCACTGATATTGTCCATGAAGAGAAGTGGAGGACGAGGAAAGCTGGAGATGCCAATTTTGTTTTGGCTATTATAGCAAAATATTGTTATAACAAATATAAGTATATATAATATAACATTTGTTCAGAAGAACTTTGATTATTACAGTGAAATATTATTTGAGGTCCGACTGGGGTGATTAGAGAGACCAGCAGCTTAGTATGAATTGGCTTAGTTTGCTTTGTTTAGCCACTTAATTCACGAGGCAAAAACAGACTAACCTGCCTCTTCTTTTGATATATTATAGTAGTACTTTCTTTGTTTACTTTTAATTGTCAAATTTTGACTTGGCACATTTATTTTTAAAAAAAATAATTATTAGTATAATAAGTTTATCATTTTGTTTTATTTTGATTTGTCAAAAATAACAAGTAAAAAATAAAATCTTTTTATAATTAAAAATAAATAAGAGAGTAATATATTAGGTATTACAAAGTCGTGACAGAGAGACGTTTTGTGTGAATCCCAAAAAGTGATAAATTATTAGAACAAGGGGCAATATAATGTGCTTTCAATTATTTATATATACATATATGAACTTGACATTATATCTTTACAAATGTGAGCCTTGTCAATTAGCTGGTTTCATTCTAACTCCTTTCTTCCTCTTCCTGTTTTTCTTCTTCTAATTTTGTTGAAATGTTATTATATGTTCCAAGTGAAAACATGAGCATCAAAAAAGGAGGTTGAATATATGTGTATCTTATTGATATTGACCAATTGTTTCGGGTATAACTTATAAATGTAACACAAAGGCCAATCAAAAATTATATGTAATCGGGCTTCACAGAGCTAATAGCTTTAACCCAAATCTTAGACATACTAGTAAATATGCTAATAAACTTCAAATCCAGTGGCATATATAAATGAGTTGGACGGGAGGGGGGTCGGTGAGTAATGAATAATTGTCAAGAACCCATAAATTTTAAAATCTGAATCATTTCGTATATGTTTAGGAATGAGTAGTGGGAGACTAGGAAGGGATTATGACTTATGGTACTCCTCATTGACTTAAGATCTTGAACCAATTACATTACTTTGGAAGATTGAAGAATAACATTCCAAAATCGCGTAGTTGGGATGAAGAAGTAATCAGTTTTATTGTGAGAAGTTAGTATTAGGTTGTGGAGCTTGATATTATATTTATGTACTGTCGTGTTTCAACCTCCGTGATGAGGTTGCCAGGGTGTGTAGGAGCCCCCTACGCGAAGGGCGGGGTTCGGGGCAGAGCCCCGACCCAAATGTCAGGTGCTACTGTTCATTCTCCATGTATGCATGTATTCTGTGTAATTGTAAATATCCGGATATCATTAATATATATATATAACCCTATCGCCATGAAATTTATCCATTGGGCGTTACCACGATATACTCTTTCTCTCTAAATAGACTTTCTCTGCCTTCTCTCTAGAAATATATTCTTTCTCCTTCTTCTGTTCTTTCTTCTTTTTTTTCTTATCTCTAAATTGTATTTCCTAACAGTTAGAGGTAGAGCTAAGTAAGGCATTTGAAAGTTTAGAGGAATCCAATAGCTTTTTGTAGATTCTGTATTTGTATTAGAAAAATATGTTTTCTTTTTTAGAATCCTCAAACTTCACATTCTGACTTCACTTCTGCGATAAGTACTTGATGAATTACACTAATACAACAACAACAACATACCTCAATGCCTCAAAAGGCTCCCGCTCATTGCGGGGTGAGGGGGGGTCGTATATACGCAGCCTAACTCCTATGTTTAAAAACATAAAGCGGCTGTATCATGAAACATCATTTTATGAGAGACTTATTACGATCATCACTATACCTAATCATTTTGTTTGTCTTTTTTTTTCCTTTCTTTTTAGAATCAAAGATTCTTCCTTGCAAAAAATGAAATGATATAAGAAGGTGTCGGTTGGTTGGTTATTCATTTTATTCCAATTTTTAACCTCAATATAGATGGTCACCATATAATATTAATTAGCCGTCCATGCCTTTGTCATGACTCTTGTTTTTATCACCTTATTAAGCATATGCTAAATTGTCCATATATTTTCCTCACGGACTTTCCTAAATAAGTACAGTGAACGTCAATAGTGCTTACTAATTATATAGAGTGTATATAAAAATATTACTTAATTAACTATATGCAATTTTTAATTAAATATATGCAAGTTGTACTTAAGGGCGTGTAGTTAGAGGCGGTCGATAGTGTGTGCGAAAATAGTATTTTCTTTGTTTTTCTTTAGTTAATAGAGTTTTTTTTTTATTTTTAGAGTCAGATTATATAAACTTTGACTAATATTTTAAGTTTTCAAAAAAAAATTACAATGAATAATATTTTTCGTATAGTTTTTTATTAAAATTAATCAAATTGACTTTCGAAAAGAAAAAGAAAACTAAAGAAGTTTGTACTAAATATAGTATATTGATTAATAATGTTGGAACTATTTGTTATTTTAGAGTAGTTCCGTCGTTATCCCGTACTAATCCATGTATCAAGGGGGTGTTTAATTTGGTAGGATGGATTAGGGAATATAGTTCATGGATTAATTAGTGGTATTAATTATTATCATATTTGGTAGAAATTTTGGACTATGTATAATTAATCCATGGTATTAATTAATACCACATACATGGTATTAGCTAATACCTTCCATCTGGCGGTATTAGCTAATACCTTGGATTAATACTATTGATTAAATACCCAAAGACACAAATATTCCTTAAATTCTTTTACATATTTTTATTTTTTTGATTTTATATTTTATATTTATAGTTTTGTACTAGTAAATTTATTTAAATTATTTAGCTTATAAATTTATTTATTTACCATATCAAATTTTAAAATTTTTATTTGTTTGTAGTTTGATATTTACATAATACACAGAAAAATATTTTGTCATGTCAATTTTTATTTATAACTAATTTTAATTGAGTGATTTTATTAATACAATATAAAGTCTAATGATGTTAAATATATTCTCAAAGTTGAGTGACCTTGTAAGATATTAACACTATATTAAAATACAACTTTTGAATTTTTGTGAGTAAATATAGATGGTCTATTTTACAATTGTTTACCATCTTTTCTATTTAATAATATATAGTCTGTCTTTATTAAATTAAAGATTAACATTTCATTAATGATGAATTTACTAAGATTATAATTATTTATTCTCAAATAATTCAGGTGAGAAAATAACAGTTATAATAGCAAAATATTATTTTCCTAACTAGTTAGAAGTCAAAAAAAAAATCAACTTTGATTTAATTACATAAAATAGAAAATCTCATAATTGTTCAATGACATAATTGGAAAGAAACTTTTTATAAAATTTTAAATCAAACACAAAATTAAATGGAAAATAATAAACTAGAGATAAAAGAAATTCCTAATCTGCATAACTAATCTCTATATTATTAATTTCTGTATTATTTATTTTTGTACCAAATGACCTTAATAGCTTACATGTTACTAATTTTATGATTTATTACGTATTAATCATCCAATATATATCCTATATTAGTAATACATAGAGTCAAAATCTTACTAAATAAAAATTTAAATAATACTAGAATTAATATTTAATACATATTAAATATTTTACTACCAAACGAACGTTATATTATTATTATTATTATTATTATTATTATTATTATTATTATTATTATTATTATTATTATTATTATTATTATTA
>JAOTQJ010000096.1:19271909-19315348 GCA_025642045.1 Solanum sejunctum | reverse complement strand
ATTATTATTATTATTATTATTATTATTATTATTATTATTATTATTATTATTATTATTATTATTATTATTATTTTGGTGATACATCTATTCAACCAGTATGGTTGTGGCCGGCCGCTTTTACTAACTCTGATTTTGACCTCTTCTTGGGGCAATTTGCGAAATAAAGGACAATGACCTTTGGATTTTTGGAAGTAAAATACCTCATGAAAAGCAGTACAAATAATTTTCTTCTACGATTTTGTTTCTTTTAATCACACATTAATCAAGACTTTCATCACAAAGGAAATTTAACATTGATTCTTTCCTTATTTATGCTAAAATCAAGAAAGGAGGGACATGGAAACCAAAATTTTTTAATAGTCGCGAAATCAATATTTTAATTAATGAGATTCAAAATCTGTAAAAATAAACATCAAAATTAATCAAAAGGAGTTCATATAAATCTCAGTGGCTCCACCATTGCCTTCCAACTATCAAAGCAAACAGGATAACATCGACCTTTATTACACTATAAATGAGAATATTAGATAATTATTTGTTGCCAAAAATATTATAATTAAGATGTCATTTCGTCATACGAAAAAACTTAGGAAGTGATGTTTGGTCATAAAATTTGATATATATATTTAAAGAATTCTCAAGTACTACAAAAAAGTAAAATTTAAGAACTTGAGATAGTATTTGAAAATATTATTATATATTCGATAATTACTTCAAACTTTTATATTATATATATATAAAGAGAGAATCATCATTTATTTATTTTAATTAATATTTATCTACTTTTTTCTGAAAAATTTTGAATTACAGTTTGAGTGATAAAATTAAGAAAAAAAATAATTTATTTTTAATGGATTATAATGTCGACAAAGTAACAAGTTTAAGTATGTTATTAATTTATTAATATTGCTCATATTGTTATTTTGTTGTTGTTGATTATTATTAATTATAAGATGATATTTTAACGAAACATATTCATTGTAGAATGATAATACAAATTTATAGGTATTTTTAATAATTTTTTAAACTTAATGGTATAAATTATATGTTTTTTGAAATAGTGAAATATTCTTGGAAAATTTGAGACTAGATGCATAATGAAACTTATCAAAAATATTTACCAAGAATAGCTTGCCGAGAATATTTGAAAATTTGAGGCCTAACATTGGCTAAGAGTTGTTTCAATATTCACTTATCCGTTACTTACCTTTTGGTGTAATTTTTATTATACGTATATAAGATTTACAGGGGCCTAACTACAAAATAGACAAATTTTTAAAATTTAAGATTTTTTTTATAGAAAGAAGACCATATATGAAATTTTTTTAAAAAAAATTAATGATCAATGTTTTATTCAATCACTGTACAAAATGCAAGAGTGACAAATGATGTTGAATTTTGAAAACTAGATTCAATGTTTTGAAAAAAACTAAAAGGGGCAATTGTTTTTTTATACCAAAAGGATAAAGACGTAGATGATTGAAGATGTTAAAAATTATTTTTCTAAAAAAATATTTTCTGCTCCTTGACCAAAAAAATCTTAAGATGTATTTTTGTTCACTGACTACCAATTAAATATAAAAAAATAAATTAAAAAATAACTTATTTTTTAAAAATATTTTCTATGAAAACATTTATCTTCATACCAAACACATCCCTAATGTTTGCTTTTTTTATGGAAACTCTCGAAACTTCCATAGGAGCATCAAAAGCATTATATTAGTAAAATAATCGGCCCTACCAAAAATAATTTAATGCATATCTTAGAAAAATGATTAATATTCTTAACTCCGACGACATTTTCTATTTCAAGAAGAAAGAATATCTCATTGACGTTGTTACCCACTCATTAATGACAAAATTATTGCATTACAGAACAAAAGTGTGTCTGAAATAACTTTGATCCTATATTTCCCCTACAAAGAATGCAGCACAAGTTTAATATATATATTATTTTATTTATCTTAATTTATACGATATAAATAAAATTAACAGAGTCAATCATATTTTTATATAATTTTGAAATATGTTAAGTTCTTGATTGTTGTTGTTTATATTACTTTTTAAGTCATTTTCAAATAATATATGTTACTTTCTCTGTTCTTATGGAGTTCCTCGGCTTCACTGAGGACATGACCTTAGATAGAAATGAGTGAAGGTCGCGAATTAGAGTAGCATGCTAAGCTCCTCTTGTTCCTATTTCTCCCCCTCATGGCCTTCTTCATGTTATTTTTAGCGTTTTTATTATTATTATTTTTGTTATTACTATTCCTTTTTCTCTTTTTTATCTTGTGTATAAGTGTTAATTTATCATAGTTACTTACTGTCATGCGTTATGAATTGTTAGCTGCTCTTAATGTTCTCTTACCTTGCTTTTCATTTCATTTCATTTTATTACACTGCATTTTGCCATATCTAGTCTTTCTACTTATGGGTTTTGAGATGAGGGTTTTAGGAAACAACCTCTCTATTTCTCTGAAGTAGTGGTAATGTCCACGTACGATCTTCCCTCCCCAGACCCCACTTGTGGGATATCACTGGATATGTTGTTGTTTACTTTCTTTGTTCCAATTTATGTATTATAGGTGAAATTTCAAGAATTACCCAAATTTTTAAATATTTTATATTTATTTATTATTGTGATTTATAGTATTATGAAATTTTTAAATGTAATATAAGAAAAAAGAAAGTAACACAAATAAATTGAAATAGAGTAAATACAAAATATAAAGTAAATTAAAAAATTCACATTTTTATATATTGCTTAAATATTTAAGTTGCTAATTATTTTAATGTACAATATTAATTTTTCATATTTTGTTAAATATATAACATACAAAAATAAAAGACAAGACAAAAAATTATAACCGAGAAAATACTAAATATAAAAAGCAAATTAAAATATTTACATTCTTAATACACTTTTAAAGTTTAAATGGTTAATTATTGTGATTTGTAATATTTTAAAATTTTAGATACATAGCATACTAAAAAGCCAAGTAAGACAAAATAACTTGAGGAGAAAAAAAAGTACAAAATGTAAAGCAAATTAAAATATCTAAAATTTTAACATCTTTTAAATATTTCAGATTGTTAATTATAATTTATTATATTTTTTATTATTTGTTAAATCATTTTTAGATATATAACATATTAAAAAAGATAAAATAAATAAATTAAATAAAAATAAAATGCACAATATAAGAGCCTCGACATGTTTATACCCTCTTCATCCCATTTTAATTAAATTTGTGAAGTAATGTACACATATTAAGAAAAATATTTAAAGGCAAAATTTACACCATACTTTCACTATTATCCTTTATAAAATTATAAATATATAGTGTAATATATCTCCTAAAAAATATAAAATTTTAATAAAACTTTAATGCTTTATGATTATGTAGTGAACTAATAATGTGCTTTTTTTAAAAAAAAATTGAGAATAGGAAATTGAATTGGAAATAAAACTTTTACTAACAATATAGAAATTTAAATAATTAACTAATTAAGTTACTAAATTTTTTACCTTTCAATTTTTATAATTATAAATATGAATAATTTCCTACAATTAAATTACTTTCCCAAGTGCACTTTAAGCCTCAATCCAACCAACTCACAAACATGAAATCACCCTTGATTTCAACCCTTTGAATCAAAACAACTAATTTCATAATTATTTAAGAGTGATCATTCAACTAAAATTTCAATTTAAATTTGAGCTAATTATGACTTAGTCTATTTTAAATCTATTTCAATTTAAATTATTTTTGTATGAACCTTAATTTTACTTATTTATATATTTAACTCATTTTAATTTGTTCAAATCCAATCTTTACTTGCTAATTTGATATTTATATTTTCCATTAAAACTATTTTTCTTATTGCTAACAAAAAATAAATATTTCAAAGACAAGATAATTTTCATAACAATTCAAGTACGTTTTGTTCAATTTTCAATCTCCTCATAAGATAAGATGAAGACAATAAGACTTTTAGCACTCTTGAGCGCCTTTGTCCATAAAAGATAATGAGACTTGCATTAGTTAAACTTTATTTTAATATTTTCACAGAAACATTAAATTTTTTAAAAAATATATATATATGTAAAACTGATTTATGGGATCTTCTTCTCAAAAAGGTAATTTCTATATTTTTAAATGATAAGTGTAAGTTATTTATCGGTATATTTACGATCGTGAGAAACATTATTTGAATTAGTTGGTGGATGCAATCACCGTGGATGCAAAACCCTAGCTTGACATTAACGGAAGTTGAGAAGTTGGTGAATGAGATGATTAATAGTTTTTCTGAGTATTATTTAATGGTGCACTTCTATGACTCAAAAGAATGTATTAACGATGTTGTTGGAACCATTTAAATGTTTATCAATACATCACCTAAATGATGAGATATGAAAATTTTTAAAATATAAACTTTATACTAGTAAAATACTTAGTTGGTTGAATTGATATTATTGTGAGACGTTGTTGATAGATATAATTGAAAATGTTTGTAACTTGTGGGATGTTGTTGCTAGATGTGAACTCGTTTCTGTAGATTGAAGTCACTTAAATTAATTAAAAATTGAATGGAGCTTGTGATATGTTAATAGATGTGAATTCATTTTTATATATTGAAGTTGTCCGAATTAATTAAAATAATTGGAACGATTTTTAGCTTAATTAAATAGCTTTTGAGGAATCCAAAATTTAAAGGTTTATTAAAACTTGAAAATTCGAGAAATTTTAATAATTTAATTCGATTTAAACTTTATTTTATTGGTGATAGTTCGATTTCTTACTCTCCTTACCCCATTTTTAAAAATTTATATATGAAAAGATCATGAGGTTGATGAGATGGTAAAAATTCCTCCTAGCTAAGCCGGGGAATGTTGAAACCCACTCCTTTACTTTTCTGTAAGTATTTTATCGTAAATGATAAAATATTGTCATATATAATAATTAATTATGAATACCCTAAATAGTTGTAGTCTGAAATTTAAAATGATTTATCTTTATAAAATTTGGATTTGTGAATTTATCCACCTATCAAGTTAAATAAGTTAAATCTACTTTCTAAGCGGATATTTGATCATATATATTTTTTACTTTTATTTAAAGTTGAATTATGAAAATCGCATTTGATCAAAAATTTAAAAGTCAAGATTTAGATCACTTCAAAATACTACAATAACAACAATAATAACATATTCAGTGAAATCTCACAAGTGAGGTCTGGGGAGGGTAGATTGTACACAGACCTTTCCGCTACCTCATAGAAGTAGAGAAGTTATTTCCTAAAATCCTCAACTCAAAACCCATAAGCAGAAAGGACTAGATATGACAAAATGAAATATAAAAAAAAAAAGGAAAGAAATAACAGGTGTGACTTAGATCACTTCAAAATACTAATAAAATTTCAAAAATAATTTAATTTATATTAAAAGCTAAATTCAACTCTAATTTTCAGTTTGCTTTCAAATACTCACCGCTTTTGTCTCCTGTTAATGTTAAAAACAAGAACCAATGATTTAGGACAAAAGAAAACTTAATATACGTTCATATTTGGCCATAAAAATCCAAAAAGATCGATACAAAATTAAAAATTGAATAAATTTATCTTATATTTAATGATATTTTAAAATTCTATATTTGACTATTAATATTTTATATAAAAAATAATATGAGATTTTTTCTCAAAAAAACTTTCTTAATTTGCTAAAATACACAAGTAGTTCTAAAATTAAATGTCTGTTTTAGTACAAAGACTAAATAAAATAAAACAAAAAAAGACAAGTGTATCGTGACTAATATGCAATACATAAAACCAATTTCATTAATAAATAATTATATATAATTAATTTTTAATATAACTTTTTACTTTATATTATTAACTTCTACGTATAACTTATTTTAAAATTAAATCAAATGGCTCATTAATATAATTTGTTTTTATAGCTTTAACAAACTAACATTATGTTTGGATAGTTATTACGCCTCTTTTCATAATAATAAATATAAAAATTTAATAAATTGTATTGTTTGTTGCCCATAAATAATATTTCATATCAATAATATATTAAATAATAAATATACAAAAGAAAAAAATTTAGAGCTATCATAAAAAAAATAGACTAAAAAAAATAATAATAAATGAAATGGAAGAATTTAAGAAACAGTATAATCATATTAAATCAATCAATCAATAGATAAAATTATTTTTTAAAATTATTTTCTCTGTCCCATATAAATTGAATTTGTGAGATAATACACATATTAATAAAGCATTTAAAAACAACAAAGTTGCCTACTCATTGATAGTAAAAAAGCAAAAACATAGATATGTTTACGAAGCCAAAAGCCACTCATCTGAGCCAGCGAAATCGAATTCTGCTATGCCGGTGCGCAAAGCAAGCACGCAAGGACTATGTAAATTTTTGGTCTACCTATTATTGTTCATGTTGCACTGACTCCTTTTTTTAGGCAAGAGGAGATCCCTACCGATATTGACTGACCTGTTGATAGGCTATAAGTAGGTTGTTTGCTATTGCTATAAGAGTTGTTCGCCTTTATACGACTTGGCTTCGCTATCGCTCGTAATGGTCAATAATATTCCTGCTATACCAGAATCCCTATTATTTAGAGCTAGAAGCTTCGCCAAAAGCAAGCAAGATGAGGTCGCTCTGCTTCGTGGACAAGGCTTGTGTAGAATTTTACTTACGAGCTCGTGTAGTACTCGCCCCTATCTTTAAAGGGGCTTATGCGCTCCACTCGCTGTCTACTAAACGAGCATTAGAGCGAGCGAGCGAAGCCCTCAATTTAGTGGCTTCCCTCAACCTCCTCTTTCATTTTTGCTTCCTTCGTCCTCCTTCGCGTTAAATCTTTTTCTACAGGTCCCTTTTTCAAAAGATATGACGAATAAGCAAGTCAATCTTAGGTGCTTTGATTGGTCCATTGAAGATGGATTCAAGTCCCACTGAAGTTGTTGTAACTATGCTCTTTTCCGAAATGCCTGACTTTGTTAAGCAGCTACTTTACTTCCCCTTTTAGATAGGCTTTTCGCCTGCAGCCGTTCTTTCTTTCTCTTGGACGAGCACAAGGCTCTAAGCCCTTTGTTTACGACCTCCTAACAAGATAGCATCGATACGATCTCTCATTGTGAAGTAGGAGGTTTTCATTGATAAAATTTACATCATATTTTTTAGTAGTGTTCTTTGTGAAATCATAAACATGTAGTGTAATTTATCTCCTAAAAAATATAAAATTTCAATAAATGAAAGGACAAATATGAAAAAAATCAAATATTTTTTTAAATTTAAATAATTCAACTATTTTGAATATTGAATAAAATCTCAAAAATTAAATTAATTTGAGATGAGAGAGTAATAAATATTAGAATAAATTTAACTATACAACATAGTAAAAGAAATAATCAAAGCAAATATAGTACTACATTGTTGTAATAGAAAATGAGATCCTGATTCCAGTATTGACCTTCCTAACAATACATCAAAATGAAACAGAGCAGGGGCTAAATCGTCATCTTAAATGACCAACTCTGGCTTTAAAATGAGTGAGAGAATCTCTTTGTGACGCCCTCTTTCTCTTTTGTTATCTACACAACGTTTTTTCTCTTTCTACAGATCACTCTCCACTGACAACTCTTTCTCTCTCTAAACTTATATAGTAGTTGTTTCTCTCTCTGTCTCTTTGCGTTTTGTAGGGTACGGCGGTGGTTGGTGGAGAAGGGCGGAAAGCGGTGTACCGGCGGCGGTTTTGAGGTATACATTTCTGTGCTGTTCGGCTATGATTGTAATGAATATCTGTTAGTTTTGCATTTTAGATCTAGCTGGTTTGTTCGATCTAGGGTTTTTACTTTACACTAATTCTCTGATTGTTCTAGTGTTAGGTGAGCTCAGTGGATGATCAGATCTGATTGAATGTTGCTTTGGTTATGAGTTTTTCTCATTTATGCTTTTCTCCGCCTTGTTTAACTTTTGTGTGCTTTTTCTAGTGCTTGTTAGCTATTTTTGTGGTGTTGTGAAGCTATGATGGGTTTATCCTTATTCTTCTATTTATATAAGCAGTGTGTGTCAACTGAATGCTGTGTCTTTGAGGGGTTTATCACTTGTATGTTCTTTTCTGGTATGTTTTTTATGGACTGCTGTAAGGAAGTGAAATTTGGATTTCTTCCCTATTTCATTTTCTGGACTCTATTTGAGTCTGTCTGAATTTGATTGACTTGTTTTGACTAGGCACAGAATTTAGGGAAGTAAGGAAGACTTAATTTACAGATATATTGAATGTACCAAAATGTGTTTTAATCACTTCACGTGGAATGTTTAAAAAAACAGTTACTAAAAAGGGCAAAAGGCACCTTTTTGGGAATGGATTCAAAAGGAAAGTAGGTCAAACAAACTGAGAAGGAAGGGGTATGTGATTTATGTTTTCTTTTTAGAAATGCTTACCAGGTTTCCATTTGCTATATTGCATATGACACTCTTAAGTAGTGTTCCTGCTGCCCTATGGAGTATATGGCTGTGAGAACATGTTCTTTATATTTTCCTGTATATTTTTGGTCACTAAAGTTTTGTTCTTTGTTAAATTCTCACTTGTATTTGTAACCTCATTTGTCCTTTTACCTCTATATCACTTGGATTTATTCTTTTGTTCTATTTCGTTTCCATGTTTTGAGCCATCTGTTTGAGCATGAATCTTTGGGAAGAGTGAAATGTGTCTGTAAATCCTTCTCTCTGAATCAGAAAAGAAACTGAAAATGCAGTGTCCTTTTTAAAGCAGATAAGTATTCTTGTCATCTTATTTGAATTATGAATTCAATTGAGGCGTACTTGTTTGTGGTTTTATTCTCCGTCATTCTGAGAAATGGAAATGGTACAAGCTTTTACTGTTTTGTTGTCCTATAGTACATTCCCGTTGAGCATCCATGGTTGTGACCAAGTGGTCAATGAAGTGGGTCGAAGAATCGTCCAAACCTTGGTGGATCGAGTTATCCAGTACCTGTGCTGTTGGGAGGTAGTAAGTGATCTTAGAATTAGTCTAGGTGTAGGTATGTTGGTCCGAACAACCGCTGTTATAACAAATACATTCTCTTTGATTGCCAATTATTATGTCTTAAAAGCTTGGATGTGTTCTTATGTGAATTGGAACTGAAACTAGTGAATCCTATTATTTAGGAGGTTTTGCTGCATGAGTTCATACAATGGATCTTTTGTTTCCATTTGCTATAGAAGTTTTGAATGTGTATGATAGAGGTTTAGTTTATGATTTATGGGGGTTTGAAGCCTGTGAGTTGTCATTAGGGCTAATAGATTGGTATTGTATTAGCTTTTTGATGAGTTCATTAATTGTGTCTCAAGGATAATGTGGCTGATCTCCACTTGGAACATTTTTAAGTGATAATTTTCCTCTTTTTTGGGTAGTTGCTACCATGGTGCGGAAGAGGAGAACTGATGTTCCTGGTGGTGCTGAGAGTTCTGACTCCCATGAAACTGGAGGGGGACGAGGTGGTGTACCACGCCCATCGCAACAGCAGCAACATGGTGGAGGAAGAGGCTCTGGACCTCAGCGTGGAGGATATGGTGGCCGTGGTGGTGGTGGTGGGGCTTCACGTGGTGGAATGGTCCCTCAACAGTCCTATGGTGGACCCCCTGAATACTATCAACAGGGCAGGGGAACTCAGCAGTATCAACGAGGTGGAGGACAGCCCCAGCGCCGTGGTGGCATAGGTGGCCGTGGGGCACCATTTGGTGGTCCTTCTAGGCAACCAGTTCCCGAGCAGCACCAAGCTACTGAGACTCCACATCAGCCTGTACCATATGGAAGACCATCAGAGACATACTCAGAGGCTGGCTCCTCATCTCAGCCACCTGAACCGATGATACATCAAGTTACTCAGCAGTTCCAGCAAGTTGCTGTGCAACCAGAAGCAGCTGCAACCCAAGCAATACAACCTACCTCGAGCAAATCGATGAGGTTTCCACTTCGGCCTGGAAAGGGTAGCAATGGTACTAGATGCATTGTTAAGGCTAATCACTTCTTTGCTGAGTTACCTGACAAAGACTTGCACCAGTATGATGTGAGTGTGCAAGCATTGCTAGTTCTTCTAGTTATGATCTTCCTTATATTCTCTATTGAGGGTCTTATCATGATGTAGTTTTCATCCTTTCTAATCGATTTCAGGTTTCAATTACCCCAGAAGTAGCATCCCGTGGTGTTAACCGCGCTGTCATGGAGCAGCTGGTAAAGCTTTATAGAGAGTCCCATCTTGGGAAGAGGCTTCCAGCCTATGATGGAAGAAAAAGTCTGTACACTGCAGGCCCCCTCCCTTTTGTTCAAAAAGATTTTAAAATTACACTTATTGATGATGATGATGGGCCTGGTGGTGCTAGGTATGTTCCTATGGTCTTGAGAAGTCAGATGCATTTATAGGAGTTTTTAATGTATCCTCCTTATTTGTTGGGGCAGGCGAGAAAGGGAATTTAAGGTTGTGATAAAGCTGGCTGCTCGTGCTGATCTTCATCACTTGGGGATGTTCTTACAAGGGAGGCAGGCGGATGCACCCCAGGAAGCCCTCCAGGTTCTGGATATTGTTCTGCGTGAGTTGCCGACAAGTAGGTATGGTTCTTGACTGGCTAGAATCTGTTCGGCACTAGTATTCGTTCCTTGTGAATTGTGGACTCATGTATTTATCTTTTCCCCTTAATTTATTGTCAACTGCAGGTATTGTCCTGTGAGCCGTTCTTTCTATTCCCCTGATTTAGGACGAAGACAGCCGCTAGGTGAAGGTTTAGAGAGCTGGCGTGGCTTTTATCAAAGTATTCGTCCTACACAGATGGGATTATCCTTGAATATTGGTCAGCACAATTTTTATGACTAAAAAAATTTGTGGCTTGATTTTGTTGAACTTATCACTGATTATCAGTCAAGTACAGCACTTTTAGTAGTGTATGCCTGTATGGGGTAAATGATTCTCATCATTGTGCCCTTCTACAGATATGTCTTCCACGGCTTTCATTGAGCCACTGCAGGTCATTGACTTTGTGAGCCAGCTTCTGAATCGGGATGTCTCTTCTAGACCATTATCCGATGCTGATCGGGTTAAGGTTGGTTTGTCATATTTCAATCTTATTCATGATAGTCTCATAGTCTACCTGATCTTTTTACTGTCCCAGCGATTGATGGAAAAAGTAAAAAGAGAACACCTTTATCAAATATATAAAACTCTTCTCCTGTAGTTCCTTTTAAATATCATTTCATCCAAATAGGGATTCATCTTCTAAAAGTATCTACAAAGATACATTCACATATTAGGGCCATTTACTTTTTTCCATATAGCAGGATGTTTGGCTAAATTTGTTTTAAACCTTATTGAACTGCAGATAAAGAAGGCCCTGAGAGGTGTAAAGGTGGAGGTCACTCATCGTGGGAATATGAGGAGGAAGTACCGCATATCTGGTTTGACATCTCAAGCAACAAGAGAATTGACGTATGTATTTTGCTTAAGTCTGTAATTATGATGAAACAATTTTCTCTGTATCATGACTTGGCCATAATTTCATACAGTTGGATCCTCTATTGGTGCAGTTAGTGGTGTGCCATCTGATATTTAATGTTCTTTTGTCTATAGGGATTAACTCGTCGTTCTAATCCTTGTTTGTTTGTTTGGGTAGTTTCCCTGTAGATGAAAGGGGTACAATGAAAGCTGTTGTGGAATATTTTCGAGAAACCTATGGTTTTGTCATTCAGCATACTCAGTTGCCTTGTCTTCAAGTTGGAAATACACAAAGGCCAAATTATTTGCCTATGGAGGTAGGTGTCTTTTTCTCATTTCTAACTAGTTATATTCCAAGTATATTCTGTATTTTTATGTGTTTGTCTCGAGTCCAGGTCTGCAAGATTGTGGAGGGACAGAGGTATTCCAAGCGCTTGAATGAGAGGCAGATAACAGCACTTCTTAAAGTGACCTGCCAGCGTCCTCAAGAGAGAGAAAATGATATTCTTCAGGTTGGATATTGCTTCCAGAACTGTTTTGGATTCGCTTTTCCAAATAATTAGGTTCATGTTTAGTGCTGTCTAATTTATATCCCATGTTTGTTAGTAGCTTTGTCTGGACTTTGAAGCAATTAGCTTTCTTTCTTATGCTTTCTGCCCCCAATTAATGTGTTACACTTTGACTTGGGGTAAGGATGAGAGACTTTTAAAACTTCGGTCCAACAAGCCATATATACTTATTTGGATATAAGTTATCTATCAAGGGGTCATTTGTTGGGAACATGTTATCTTGTGATAATTAATAGCAGGATAAGTTATTCCATTATATATGTGGATAACTTGTCCCATTACTAAGACAAAAATGGTGGGATAAATAATCCAAAGACTATCTAATACCTCCAACCAAACTTGAGATGAAATAATCTTACATTTTATCCTTGGATTATTATACCTTATGCCTCACACCAAACGACCTCTAAGAATAAAATGAGTTGATGTTCTGAATTTCATGTGATTTGGAATTGTGGAGAAAATTGTACAGTTAAAAAGGAGGTTGTAGTTTTGATACTTTGAAGAAATTCTAAGCGTGTCTTGTTGAGTTAGATTGAATTCGAGCTCAAAAGATATTGGATTTTGGTAGCTAGCTTGGAGGGATGCTACTCTTGAAATTTGAGGTGATTTTGGTAAAATTGAATTAGTTGAAAATTTGGAGGTTTTGGTGTTCTTCATGTGTTGAAGAAAACGAAGCAGAAAGAGTACATTTGACAAAAAACTCTAATTGAAACGTGTTAGAAGTTGTTTGGGTGGTTTTGCAGAAGAGGTAGTAAGAAATAATGGCATGGATGAGCCTTTTCTCAATCACCAATTGCATAGATGAGCCTAATTTTTAGTAGATGGCATAAATGAGCCTTTTCTTATAGATCGAGGACATGTTTGAGCCTTTTCCCTTTTAAATATGCAAGGCGTAATTTTTTTTTTGGGGACAGGGAAAAAAAGTTAATTATATTGGGATAGAAGGAATAAGTTTTATTGCCTAGCCATTGTATTTGCTTGTGAATGAATCTTATGTCTATATGAATTTTTCTATCATGAGGAGGAATACAGTGATTGTATGGTAGTAACTTTCCACGTGCTTTCTAGTTTTTAAATGTAGAACCATGGGGATGATGGAGTAAGGATTCATATTTGTTTTTATGAGTATTAAGACTTGTGGTTCATGCTGATATAAACGAAGGCCCTAGTGCTGTTTCTAGCCAGTTGAATTGCTGTGAATTAAAACAGGTTTGGTTGACTACTGCCTTTCACTATTCATCTCTGCTGTTTGTGCATCATGGAATAACTAAGTTTTTGAGGATACATTTCAGGCATTTTTGCAACATTATTTGTATTTACCACTATCAAATCCTTCTTTTGTTAGACTGTTCGTCACAATGCTTACGCTGATGACCCATATGCGAGGGAATTTGGTATTAAGATTAGCGAGAAGCTTGCTCAAGTTGAGGCTCGCATTTTGCCTGCACCCTGGGTAAGTTATAACTCCTTTTCTTTGTCGTTATCATGTCATTGAGGGTGATGGTATCCCTTATCCTTCTGGATTTAGATGCTCTTGCTTCAATTCTTTGCTTTGCAGAGTGAATTAAGTTTATTTTAGGATTGTAAAATTATGTTTATTGTTTCTGCAGCTTAAATACCATGATACAGGTAGAGAAAAAGACTGTCTGCCACAAGTGGGCCAGTGGAATATGATGAATAAGGTAACTGATATTAGCATGATTGAGATTTACTTTACCATTTTGACTGTCATTTTCATGCAGTCAAATGCCATCTATTGGCATGTGCTGTCACAAGGTCAGTCTCTGAACAATATTTTTAGGTCCCCATTGAAGTATCAGTTTAGTTGGTCTTGCCTTATTTATACTTTTTTTTACTACATAGCTTATGATAGAATAAATAACCTTAACCAACTTAAAAAGTGTTCTTTGTGTTGTTCATTCCTTTTTAATCTTGTAGATATCCTCTAGCAATTTCATCATGGTATTGGTTGTCAAAAGTAGTTTGGTATGTTATGTTATGTTGTACCCTTGGTGATTCAGTTAGTCCAGTTTTTCTGATCCCACAGTTTGAGCAACGTCAATAAGATTCATCTCCTTAGCTGCGGCTTAGGATGATATAGCCATAAAAGTGTATAGAAGGGTTTGTATCAATGAAACGGTTGGGAGATGCATAAGAGTTCTGGAAGAATTCCACTTCCCGTTCATAGTTCTCTTTTTCTCTGAAGTACCATCTTTTTTTGGGCTCTATTCTGTGTCAGATTTTCAGTCATTGTTGGAGCTTAACATAAGAAAGATGTTAGTTTTATATATCAAATAAGCTGCCTTTCTGTTGATTTTCGGTCAGTGTTGGATGCTTTAGTTATTTACTCTACTGTATTGTTGTCGACAGAAAATGGTAAATGGAGGAACAGTCAACAACTGGATCTGTATAAACTTTTCTCGAAATGTGCAAGACAGTGTTGCACGTGGATTCTGTTCTGAGCTTGCACAAATGTGCATGATATCGGGCATGGTAATTTGGAAGTCAAAAAGTTTTTCCATTTTTATTGCTGTATCTTTTCTGGTGGTCATGTGACATAAAATTTGAGATACTATTATGTCTCTGTAGATCTTCAACCCCAATCCTGTTCTACCACCAATTAGTGCTCGCCCTGATCAAGTTGAGAGGGTCTTGAAAACCCGATTTCATGATGCTATGACAAAGTTGCAGCCGAATGGGAGGGAGCTCGATCTGTTGATTGTCATATTGCCTGACAATAATGGCTCCCTTTATGGTACAGGCCAATAATTTGAAATTCATATGGTGCTTCTTTGCGAACTCTTGGACTATGCTACAGCTGAAATATTTTTTTCTTCTAGGTGATCTAAAACGGATTTGTGAAACTGATCTTGGCATTGTCTCGCAATGCTGCTTGACCAGACATGTATTTAAGATGAGTAAGCAGTATTTAGCCAATGTGTCCCTTAAGATAAATGTGAAGGTTGGAGGAAGAAACACCGTGCTTGTTGATGCGATCTCTCGACGAATTCCCCTTGTTAGCGACCGCCCAACTATTATTTTTGGTGCAGATGTTACCCATCCCCACCCTGGGGAGGATTCTAGCCCGTCCATTGCTGCGGTAGGTTGTTGTATACTTAATTCTTTTGGTTTCATTCATCCGCTCGGTAATCTATTTCTCCAAAGCAAATTTAGTGCTGACTTTTCATATCTTTTAGGTGGTTGCTTCTCAAGATTGGCCTGAGATCACCAAGTATGCTGGTCTGGTTTCTGCTCAAGCTCATAGGCAGGAGCTTATACAAGATCTGTACAAGACTTGGCAAGATTCAACTAGAGGAACCATAACTGGTGGCATGATAAAGTCGCGTCCTTTTCCCTTCCTTTTTTTTGAAAGAACATGCCTGATGTTCGAGTTTTTACACTACTGGTCTTAATTTGCTTCTGATTGATGCTCTTATCTTATGTATAATGCAGGGAATTGCTTATTTCCTTCCGTCGAGCGACTGGACAGAAGCCTCAGAGAATAATATTCTACCGGTATTGATGAATAACCCTTCTATGCCTTAATTTTGCAATTTTCTTTTTTTCCTCTTGGCCTGAAATTAATCGTCTCTCCCTCCCCCCCACCCCCACCCAGAGATGGTGTTAGTGAAGGACAATTTTATCAAGTGCTTCTTTTTGAACTTGATGCAATCCGCAAGGTATTTTCCTTTTTGCTGTATCTCAGTCTGCCTGTTTATTATCAACTCAGAATTTCTTTCTATATTTTGGACAATGAGGAGGGCTAGAAAACAAGCTTGCCCTTTTACTTTTTAGAAGTTCTGGACTGACTTAAATCCAATTCAGGCCTGTGCATCTTTAGAATCCAACTATCAGCCCCCAGTTACATTTGTTGTGGTTCAGAAACGTCATCACACAAGGTTGTTTGCCAACAACCACCGTGATAGAAATGCTGTTGATCGGAGTGGGAACATTTTGCCTGGTGAGTGTTATTTTCAGGATCTCTTATGATTCTATAATAGCTGCAAATGATCCTAAAACCTTCTTAAACTGTATTTGTGAAGGTACTGTTGTTGATTCAAAGATTTGCCACCCTACTGAGTTTGATTTCTATCTCTGTAGCCATGCTGGTATACAGGTAATAAGATAGATATTCTGTAAAATATGATAGTCATGTATGGAAGACTCGATTGTAAGTTTCCAGATTTTGTGGTACTGCAGGGTACTAGCCGCCCAGCTCATTATCATGTCTTGTGGGATGAGAACAATTTTTCTGCTGATGGGCTGCAGTCTTTGACCAACAACCTCTGTTATACGTAAGTTGATTTCAGAGCTTCCACAGTTCTATAAACTATCCAGCATTCTAATGGGCATAAATTGTTTCTTGTTATTTTCAGATATGCTAGGTGTACTCGTTCTGTCTCCATTGGTATGTTTACTGAACTTGATTGTGGCTTTTCTTCCGCATCTATTTTTGGTGCCTAATCTAGCCCCTCCCCCAATTTTTCCTTAGAATTTCTTTGTATGTTACCTGTTCATCATAGCATGTTAGTGAACTTGAGTTCATTGATGTTGTTTGCAGTTCCTCCAGCCTATTATGCACATTTGGCAGCTTTCCGTGCTCGTTTTTACATGGAACCGGAGACATCTGACAGTGGATCCGTCACAAGTGCAGCTGCTCCCTTCAGAGGTGGTGTAGGAGCTGTTGGAAGGAGCACACGAGCACCAGGTGCTAGTGCTGCTGTAAGACCCCTTCCTGCTCTCAAGGAAAATGTCAAAAGGGTGATGTTCTATTGTTAGAAGTCTGCTCTAACCAGGTTTAATGATGTGGACATTGGTTGACAGTGCTGCAAGTAATTTCTTTTAAAATTGTCTGTGATTTATCACACCTTGGCTTGTCTTTCACACATTTGATATTGGTTCATGAAATTTCAGTTCTGTAAGGTTAGTTTTACTGTTGTTTATTTGCAAGTGGTGTTTGTGGAATTATGGTGTCCAACAGTTGTTTTCTGAAGAGCATGACTATTTATCAGTGTCTATTTATTTCCTAGCCCGTCTTTCTCTACATAGCATAAAAAAGATCTTGAAAGTCAGCTGATTTACGCCCCTTGTGTAGATGTCTATTTAAAGACTGCAAGTTTCATAGAAAGCCCGGGGTGTCACTTAGCCCATGAAAGTACCACTCACTCAACTGTAGTAAGTGCATCTATAGCTGCATGGAGTAGGGCGTGCAAAATGAACATAGCAAATGGATGGTATTTCTGCATAGGTACTGTCAATGTACATTGGAATTTGATAGGCATATATTATTCATTGGCCTAGTTATTAGTGCAAATATATGCACTACGTTGAAATTTCCAGTTACAGGCTGCAAAAGCAAAACTTCCATTTAATGATTAATGAGATCCTGATAATCAGCCTCAAGCTCATTCCTCGTCACATGCTAATGTTTGGATACAAACTACTACAATTACATGTTTTGCCTAAGTAGAATCTGTTAGTGTCAGCTTAATTTGCCGTCATTGTAAACTACGAGTGACATGGTCGACAACTACAGATTCTAGCATGCTAATTTTTAAAATGGATTACTATCGAGTTAGATGGTTGTCCTATTGTGCTTTAATGTCGACTATACTACGATGTGTATAATCACATTTATTGCTTTGTAGTAACTACTAGCCGCTCAAAATACTTGTTGCCATATGTCATTGTTATCCCGCTGAATAGGGTAGAACTAGACATTCAAGGATGGTTTTGTAGGATGTATTGGAGCATTTAATACATGTAGTTACATTATTATTTCTATCTTTTGTTTGGTAAGAATTTATGAGTCGAGAGTACTTATGGTAAGGTATGCATATGCTTTACCCTTTTTATACCCCAATGTTGAATTTCACTGGTATGTGATTGTTGTTTAGCGAGGATTTTAGCCTATGTGTAATGAATTCAGTATTATGAGATGTAATAGTAAACCATGGTACCAGTAATATGCTTCTACTAACACATGAATAAGCATGAGTAAGACCGAGACCTTCCTTTAATACATCAAACCAACACAATTAAGTCTCAGCGTACTATTACAACCTATTTAATACTATCTTACACACTACCAAATGACCCCTCAAAGTAACTTGGTGTGCTGATAGAGCTATCCTTTTTTACTACCTCTGTTTCATAATATAAGAGCATCTTTCTATAAATATTTGTCCCATATTATAAGGGCACTTACTAAATTAGGATAGATTAATTATTTTTTCCTATTTTACCCCCCACTATTAATTAGTGCATTAATGATTTTTTCTAACTTAATTTAATATACATTGACATAAATGAAGGGTAACATAGTAAAGTTAATTAATGCATGGATGATATGAAGTCCCTTTAATCACCGTGTAAAATAGGAAGTCCCTTATATTATGGGACTTATATTATGGGACGGAGGGAGTATGAAGCAACCTATAAGTTGACACCCTTGTTTTCTCACATTAGCAATAGGTTTAAAATTCAATACTATTCTTAGTACATTCTATTCCAACATCCCTCAAAGTACGACTTGTGCATTTTAGAACATAGTGTGGTGATGAAGCTATTTTTTTTAAAGCAGCAAACCATAAGTTAAAACACCCTCTTTTTTCTCATTTTAACATTAGGTTTAGTTGAATTCAGGTGCACAAAGGAAGACATCAAGCCTTTTAACCCTGTCCCAAAACTTGGGAACTTTCCTTCCAACTTCAGCACTAACATTTCTCTGTTGTTCACCGTTTTTATCATAGCCAACAACAGACTCTTCAGTCACTTTGAAGCAACCCTTCAGCCTCATCTTGGACCTGCTCCTTTTCTCTTCTTCATGTTTCAGAAGCTGATCATAATACTCATTGTTCCTCCTCTCCAATCCATATATCTGACCTTGAAGATCTTCAACTTTTCGACTAAGTATGCAAACTCTATGATCCTCCCTCCTGTTTAGCATGCACCTTGCAAGTTCAGCTACCTTCCTCTTCATGAACAAAGACTCTGAAGACAACCCCTTATTCTCGTCCATCAACGATGCCACCTTGTATCCCAATCTCGCGTTCTCATTTAACAAGATTAACCTCTCTGATTCCAACAACTCCAATAAGCTTTCCTGCAACTCTATCTTCCTTGATGACTCGTTGAAATGCTTGTAGGCTTGACTAAGCTCGTGCAAGATGATTTCACAGTCGACATTTCTGATCACCAAGTCTGCAACAATCATGTCTGATTCAAATTTGGCTTGTGCGGGTGTAATTGGAGGCTGATACGATAATGAACTCTCAGCATCAGAATCAATTATCTCTGATCCGTTGTTTTCTTCCTTGTCAAATTGATTATCAGTATCATCAAAATGCAAGGATGGAATAGGAAAGGAGTTTCGACGATGATGGTTCTTGGCAAGTTCTTGGCAATAGCCATCTGCCAAAGAGAGATAGTTGTCGTACAATTCTTGGAGTAAGGCCAGAAGCTGTGGCCGTTTCTGGTAATAAGCATCTGCGCGTTCTGTGAAACTGTCAGCACCGTCTTTATTTGGAATTTTCACTATCAATTTCTTCATCTTCTTGTCTAAATCTGAAGATACAACCACAATCCAAATACAATCAAATAGATGTATGATATTGACAAGTCAAGCATTTGAACATTTGAATTTTACATCTGTTGGTTCAAAATTGGACCCTTTAGCCTTGCCTGGACCATGAGCAAACAAACATTGACAGATGTTGACATAGGTGACAATGAAATTAATAGTTTGAATCCGAAAAAAAGATGACTGCTACCTACTCATTAACGACAACAACATATCCATTGTAATTCCGTCAGTGGGATGAAAGGAGGTTGCTTATTTTCAAATGTATATTAAGCTCTATCCATACTTGTTCCTTGCACATATATACACAGGTTTAACAATAGTCTTTTTCCAAGATGATAGAGTGCATTAGATTGTTCGTACCAAATTACTAATTTGTTGATTGTTTAAGTTAAATTGTTTAGTTAGCTATTAACACACCCAATGCGGATAAGGGGTCGTTTGATTCCTGGGATAAGTGGGATAACTTATCCTATTACTAAGGCAAAATGAGTAGGATAAATAGTCTAAGGATTATCTTATACCTCCAATCAACTATGGGATAAAATAATTTTACATTTTATCTCGAAATTATTATAACTTATAACTCACACCAACTAATTTAACAACAGGTTCTGCTGATCCAAAAACAGACATTATTTTCTTTCTGCAACACAGCAGAAAGGGAGGTCCCACTATTCAAATTTCAAAAAAGGAAGAGTGTTTTTTTTGCTATTCTTATTAAAGCCTCAAACAGAAAAGGGGACAGCCTTTTTGAAATAAGCAGAAGTTCATCATATATGAGAAGAAAATGACACTTCATATCACATGATACCTTCTCCTCATACCCTTCCAAGTGAAAGAAAAATACAGAAAAAGGGACCCCCCACATCCCAACTAGTTCAATGTTTGGAACTAATAATCTCCATATGTAAAGAGATTGAACTAGGATTTTTTTAGTTTTTGAAAACGCAACTTACTGAGTTTAAACTGAACGAAGAGGTAAAAGAAAATTACAACATGTAATTACCAGCAATAGTGCAGAGAAGCCAAGAAGGTCTACCGAAGCTTCTTTTCCTTGAATGCTTTGAAGCAGCACCATTTTTCTCTGCTTTCAGTTTTGCTTCCATTTCAGCAGGCAAAACAGGGCCTACCCATCAAAACCATTTTAATTATGCCTTCTTTCATCAATTAATACAACGAAAAGAAATGCTATAGTTATTTATCCAAATAATGAGACCAAAAAGTGTTATGGGTAGACGAGAAGTTGCTCAGATAGACTCTAATCCTAAGATTGTTAATTCGAGTCACTAAGGGAGCAAAAAAGCGAAAGCTACTGAAAAAGGGCAAACAAACTATGTTACTCGGACTCTTCAAAAATATCGATGGGGTGTATTTTTGAAGGATACACAGGTGCGGTAACATTTTTGGAGCAACTCAGCAAACAAGAGTACATAGGAACAGTGCAAGAATGTGACAAACATGCCATGAATCATGAAGAAATGAAAGATGCAGGTAGTATTAATACAACTAACAGTGTAAGACGAACATACCCCTTCTTTTTTTCCTTAAAGATGAAATGATCACAAGCATGGACAGGAATAGATTCATCCAAATCTCCTTAATCGAAAAATCATTTTGTATGTAATACATATATAATAGATGATGAACTAAGAATTCATTAAACTGTCTAGGGCTTCCTTACATGTGGTTGAAAAACTGCAGTTGATTAAGGAGATCCCAGTAGATTCAGTTGGTTGACTACTAAACTTTCACATTTCGACTCCTTACTTTGTAATACCCAACTACCCTAGCCGCTACGTATATTAATAATAAGAAAAATTAAATTTTTTAAGAAGAAAACGGGAGCAGCATACCGTACTTCAAAATGTTGATGACAATTTTCTGTCCAGCAGCTGCAAGTGCAACTTTTACCAAAAGAGAGTGAAGTATTATAGAGTAGCAGCTGTTTGTTGTCTTTAAGCTCTCTGTGTTTTATTTTGGCACCAATACACACACACACACACACACTGTTTTGTCATAAAAAGTTACTCCTTACAAATGCTCAAAATTTGGACCCTACTATTTACCACGAATATTATTTTTCATGTTAGAAAAATTATAGTATAACTTTTAATTTCTAACTGCTCTTTTTAATCGTATTAAATAATGGTTTGAAAGGCTAGTATTTTACAGACCTCAACGATAACTTTCACAAATGTTTTAAATGGGTACCTTCTATGAGGTCTCTCAGGACGTACGTAGTATTTAAAGCAGCCAGACCCAGCTGGAGAGGTTCGAATTGACATTTCAATTATTGGCTTTTCTGTGTCTTATTTTACCCCTTCGACTCTCAATATTTATTTCAACGTCACATTCACAAAAGCTCGAATTCAAGATTTTAGATTGACTCATTCTACAACGACGATTTAGTTGTTTCCCATGCGCCTTTGGTACGTAGATGCGTCATGCAGGTCTCTCATTACCGTTTGTTGAGAGAAGAAATCTCTCCAAGATTTGCTGGTGAAATTGTAATGAGAACCAATCACATGTAAATTTAGTCGTGCATTCCTCATGGTTTTAGAGATTTGATAAGCAAATTAGACATGAAAAATCCACACTAATACTTAAATTAACAGACTTACTATACCTGTAATATGAAGTCGTGATTACTATACTACCAACAATAGAGAGAGGCGGTGTCAAACGGCTACACTCTTCTTCACAGTATAAAAAGTACAGAGCATAAAATGCTGATATACATATAACAAAACATAAATGGAAGTTCAAATTCGATGTTCGTCTAACATTCTGCTCTTTGTCCACAAAGACATGTTACAATAGTTGATTTTTGCTAGAAAATATCGAACTACTTCCCAAGATCCAGCTGACAAGAAATCATTTCCCCCTAAATAGAGAAAAAAACAAATGAAAGAATCAGCTTACCCTGCCAAAGAAGAGGTTTAAAGGGGAGTGATTTCATCTTGGCAGTTATAAGTTATTTGTTACGAGATTAACTATCTTGGCGGTTTATAAGCTATTTGTTAGGAGTGATTAACTATGTTTTCAAGAGTATCAGGAAAAGAGGTAAAATAATGAGTCAATAACATACGTGTTCATCATCAATGTGATATTATCTCCTTTCAGAAGAATCCGCCCTGCAGAGGAACAGACACATTTTAGAGACAAAAGGTGTTAAATATGATTTCTAGGGAGAGAAAGACTAGGACTTGTACTGAAACTTGAAAGTTATTTGCTACGCACCTAACTGCTTTCTGCTATTCTTCTTCACATTGACTTCCTCGGCATCATCTAGAACCAAATTCATGTACTCATCGAAACCCTAGACAATAAAAAAAATTATCTCCCATTCCACGAATAATAGTGAGTTGAAATATAACATAAATCCAAAAGCTGAGAAAAAATCTAAAGGCCACACAAAGTGTTTGCGGCAATGTTATACTTCTACATTCTCCAAGTGCACTGATGTAAGACAAAAAAGAACACAGTGCATGCGTGTCATGCAAAAGCTTTAATTAAAGGGCATCCATCAGAAATCATTTTATTATCTGCTGGCATAGAATGAGCGCAACCAGCCTTCATCAAAATCCAATTCATGCAATGATAGATACAGATTTTAAAAGAACTACATAATAAGAAGGTACAACAATGGATATGTTGACACCAAATGAAGCTAGCGCTAAAGCTTATTCAGTCATATGATAATGAAGCTACTTCCAAATCACTAAGCTTCCCAAGCCCCTATGAAATCTTGACAACAATAAGTAATCCACATCACCTAACCAAGAACAAAATCTTGGGAAATCCAAACTATACAAGCAGCAAAATAGATCAATACCAGACAACAACTTTTCTAGGCACATCTTCACATTAAATTAGGCTTCTTTCGGAGTAATTTTGATGTTCCAACGGAAGTGTAGTAAAAGGAATGGGAAAAAAGTGAGGATGGCTGTGTAGAAAGGTTACATAATAAGAATACCTATGAGAAACATATGGCTATGACTATATGCAAGACTATCAAGTGTATTTCTCAAACTAATAAATGACTGTTTATGTTACTTTAAGTGTGTTTTAACACTTTACTCAAAACATAGAAAAATAAAATAAGCAAGTCCATCCATAGAAACTAAAAAGGGAGGTCATAGCCTCTAAATTCTATGCTAAATTTACTCTGGGAAATAACTTTAAACTATTCATTGCATGCGCTACGAGGATATTAATCAGCAACTAAGAAAAAATGAACAAGAGAGTAATGGAACAAACATTGATAAGAGGAAATTCATATAAGAAAAAAATATCTTAAGAAAAACATACAATAATACGCCCTTCAACCCTCAGATCCTTCTGCTCGAATAGCCATATCTGAATGCGAGCTTTCTGCAAAATGATTTTCACAGGAATTATAACTCAAACAGTAATTGCAAATTAAACCTTCGCGTAAATCATTAAATTGATAAAAATAAATTAAACTTCAACAAAGACGTATATAAGTAAACTTACACTCTGAAGAAATCTGAAGATCAGATTCTGTAAAAAAAAAAAATTAAAATCCCAAAATTAGCGCAAAAAAGTGTTCAAATATAAAATTGCTCATATGAAGAACTGAGGAAGAGGACGATACTTACGATGGGCTGGGTCATAATCCTCTGTACTTTGGTACTAGCCATGGCTGCTGCTGCTGCTACTCCTGTTTCTCCGACGAGTTACTCTTTCCTCAAGCAAAACCCTAGTTCGAGTAAAACCTTGCTGCTTTATTTGTGAATTGAAATCTCGTATTACGTCGAGATGAATTCGGGTTTGGGCTTGCAGTGTCATCTGTTTTAAAATTTTGGGACTATTTGCGTAAATGGAATAATTTAAGACTACTATTTAAAGTATAGCCATAATTAAAAACAAGTGCGGTTTTACAAGAATAATATTTGGTCATGCATTTTTCTTTTCAAAAAAAATTAAATTTTGTGTTGTACGTTACTCCCTTGCTTGTTTATTATATTTAAAATATATATCTAATAATATTTATTTATATATTTAATATTTAATTTATTCTTATCATTAATTATGATAATTTTTTTATTATATTTAGAAATAATTGGCACCTCTTTAATTCCCCAATTCTGATGACTTGTGCTTTTCTGATACTTTTGACTTGGTGAGGAAAAAACAGCACGTTTTATCATAACAAAAAAAGAAAAGTAAGTTGGGCAAAAGCGTAAAGTTACAGTTTACCCACCCAACCGGGTTTCCGGGTCTCAGTTTTCCAAAACGCAAAATCCTCTTTGGCAGTGGCATGTGATTGATCGGACGTTGTTGAGCACTGTTTACGATCAGTTAGGTATTTTGGTTCATTTTGTCAATAATTTACCTGAATTGGAGCAAAAATTGTCACAAGAGACAGTTTTGGATGAATTGAAGTGGTTTAGTTACCTCTCCCAAACAGTTGAAGCTTTCGGCGAACCGCAAGTTTACTGTTTCTGAAGCCATTGTTGAATTGTTGGTTCCATAATAACAATTGATTTTCATACAAACCTCAGGTAAATATTTAATCTCAACTCCAACTTGATTTTTGCTAAAACATTGAAAAACTTATAATTTTTTATGTTCACGCTGAAATTTCGTAAAAGTGTAAATTCGCCTTGGTTTCTATGTCATATACAAACATTTATATACAGTTTTATTAGTTAGAAGGAAGTCTTTTGGTAATAAGGTGAATTCTAATTCAATAACTTGTTGGATTTGCGCTCAGGCTTTAGTTATTTCTTCTTGAATTTTGGTTGGTTTGAGTAAGGAAAGGCATGAATGGGAAGTTAAAAAATCAGTTCTTCCAGCTGATCAGATTAAATTAATCTATCTGCTATGCTCTATCCTAATTCTTGCCTTGTTCTACAGACTTGTATACATTCTGCTGTTGCAGTTTATGCTGAATTGGAATAAAAGTTGCTCATGAAAGTTATTTATCAAACTAAGGGTGTGTTCTGGACAAAGGAAAATGTTGTTTTAGGTGAATAAGTAGGGTTCTTACTTATTTGGTTGTGTTCGGTATTTATGCAGAAAATATTATCTTAAATCATTTATAGACAAAGGTGAGGTTGTGGGGTGTGGGGTGGTGGAGATTGGGGCCATAGGGCATGGGGGTGAACCCGGTGAAGATAAGGTGCATTGGGGTGGGAAGACACAAGCGATGTGGAATGCCACTTGTAAACTTGTTTTCTCTACTTCCATTAAGGAAGTCATTTTTCTCATTTGTAAATAACTTACTTTTTCAGAGAAAAATATTTTCCAAAAGTTTTGACCAACCGATTGTGAGAAAGTCAGAATCCATACCGGGCACATCCTAAGATACTCCTTTGTTGATCTATGTGCCTTAGTATTTGGACTCAGATGTTATTTTGGTCCTTGTTTAGTTCTCAATGAATCACAAGTTTTAACTACTTGATGCAATGTGGAGTTTGGTTGGGATTGTGAGTTTTGGTTTTTGTGTGCTTTCCTTGTTCACGCTGCACTTGTTCTTGCTTGTCTATTCTACTTTACATTTCTGATTTAGGTGAGTTTGTACTAACAGCGAATGTGAGTATTAATCGGCTTTTTCTAGTGCTTCCAACCAACCTTGCGTTTTGAAATTTTGATTTGTAAGTTAACAGGCTGATGTGGAGGAGCCTTGAGGAGGAAGAGACAAATAGTAGTCATTTTGATGATACAGTTGAGTTCTTGCTTATTTAAATGTTTGTCAGCATTCTTTTCAAAATTTGCGCCGAAGATGTCTTTGAGCTCAACTGCATTATCTACTGAAGCTAAGGAGTCCAATCAGGAGAATTTGGCCCTGGTATGCGAGAATGTATCCAACAATGGAAGTCGTCGAGAACAGAAGGCTGATGAAGAAAAGTGTGAACACCATTACGGTGATTGTAACAGGGGTGACAGTGAGACTGAGTTTGAGGAAGATGAGGAAGAGGATATGGATTTTAATCCTTTGTTAAAAGAAACTGTTTCCCTAGATGCTTCTTCAAGCCTGAGCTCAGAAATCGAAGGTGTGGATGTGGATGTCTGTGACAGTGGAGAGAACATTGCTGAATCATCGGGAGTTTGTTACAAAGAAAGATTGCCAGATTTTTCACAGGACTGTCTCATTGGAGACAAAGAACTTGGTGAGGAAATCGTGATGCAAAATAGAGCTTCTTCTGAGGCTTGTCCAAAAGACTTGAAAAGAATTTTGTCTTCTGAACTTAAGGAGAGAGAATCCACTCTAGATACTGAACCTGAAAGTGGAATTTCAAATAAAAAGAAGACCGTGTTAATTGGAGGGGATGATTATGCTGAGGATCTTTCAGTTGGAGAGTGTAACAATACAGCAAATTCAGGTAGATCCATCATAGATATGGATAATGAGGATGCTATATGTAAGCGCACTAGAGCACGCTACTCACTTGCCAGCTTTACACTTGATGAACTTGAGACGTTTCTTCAGGAAACCGATGACGAGGATGATCTCCAGAATGTCAACGATGAAGAAGAATACAGGAAGTTTCTTGCAGCTGTTTTACATGGTGGAGATGGAAGTTCTGGAAATACACAAGATAATGAAAATGTTGATGATGAAGATGAAGACAATGATGCAGATTTTGAGCTTGAAATTGAAGAGGCATTGGGGAGTGACCTTGATGAACACGTGAAGGATGATATTGAAGAGTACGAGGCTGTTTGTCGAAGACCTAAGACTAGGCAAACCAGGCACCAACGGGCTTCTCTTGAGAACCAGAATAAGATTTTAGGATTGTCCAATAGGCCACTGCGCCCTCTATTACCATATCTTCCCATTTCTCCTTACTCTGTACATGGTGCAAAAAGCATGATGCCAAGTTGGCCGCCTGCAAATGATGGTTTTGTGAATGGATTTACACCCAATCAGATAGGACAATTACATTGTTTGATACATGAGCATGTTCAACTTCTTATTCAGGTTTTTGCTGTTTGTGTTCTTGAGCCGGCCAAACGGCACATTGCTTCTAATGTTGGGGAGTTGATTTCCCAAATGCTTCGTAAACGTGATGAAGTATTAGCAAGTAGGAGTGTTCCATATCCCAGTTTTTGCTTCTTCTCCCCATATGTTTGTCCGTCGGTATCGGATGAACCTTTGCATACTTCGCATGTCCAAATTACCAACAAAATGTCTTCAGCACACGATTTACAGGGAGACTGCTCATCTGGACTTAACATGGTTCAGCCTTCTGAAAGAATTTCTCCTTCAAGAGGAAGACATGAAGCTATGACAAATAATCAGATGGGATGCACTTTAGGCTCCTGGGTACCTTATATAAGTGGTCCAATACTATCTGTTCTTGATGTGGCTCCAATCAAATTAGTTAAAGACTTCATGGATGAAGTTTCTCATGGTATATCATATTAGAACACTAAATTTCATTTGGTTTCGTATTCTTTTCAGTTTATAATACTTTGATTTAGCGCTGGTGATATTTATTGACAGCTGTGCAAGATTACCAATATCGGCAAGTGGGAGGTTTGAATGACAGCTGTTTGGAGAAGAAACCCTTATTTCCTGTGCAAAATATTCATTTTACCGCCGAACCTGATGGTCGTGCTTCCTCGTATTCAAACATTGTACCTCCTTCATCAAGTTCTCAAAAGTCAAAGAAGACTCTGGCTGCTGTATTAGTAGAAAAAGCTAAAAAACAAGAAGTTGCTCCTGTTCCAAATGAGATTGCTAAGTTAGCTCAGCGCTTCTATCCTTTGTTTAATCCTGCTCTGTATCCCCATAAGCCACCCCCTGCAGTGGTAGCAAACCGGGTGCTTTTTACTGATGCAGAGGATGAGTGAGTTTATGTTCTTTTATGTTTTGTGCAACAGCAGCATTCTTATGAAATGAGTTGTTTTACTGACTAGTTCATGATCGTAAAATTGTGGCAATTTTGGTGCCTTCTTGGTTTTGCTAGTTGGTATTTCTCATCTCCTCCACAGTCGGGCAGTCTCTCCCACGGTGATAGGTGGTGAACAGAACTCTTTGCTATAGTAAGAAAAGAGAAAGTAGTGATTTTAGTTAGGTTCGGAGTTTGCAAAGTTGTATTGTTGGAATTCACATCTCATGAAAAGCTGATGCATTCTGAAAATTCTCCCAAACAAATGATCTCTTTTACAACAAATTTCTCAGCATGATAAATCAGAAAGTAGTGAATTTATTTAGGGTTCAGAGTTGCAAAGTTGGAATTCACATCTTATGAAAAAAAATGCATTCTGCAGTTACTCTCAAATAAATGATCTTTGCAACTTATTGCTCAGCATGACATAAAATGAGGTGTTGTCATATAGTGGAATAGAATTCTGTTACATCTATTAAGTATGAAAAAACAACTGGATGAAGCTAATTACCTATATCTGTGAGAGCCTAGCAGTTGTCCTGAAATAAAGATTTCACTAGGCATTTCATTGTGCTTTTGTTAAATACAATGTATTATTCTTCCACTTAAGTGCTTTCATCAATTCCCTACAGGGTTCTTAAAGTTGTAATATTATGGATGATCCCCATTTTACCCATATGTTGATGTTTTACTTTTACCTTTATTGATAAGTTTAGTAATATAACCTTTGCATCTGGTGCAGATTATTAGCAATGGGTTTGATGGAGTACAATACAGATTGGAAAGCAATTCAGCAGCGGTATCTTCCTTGCAAATCTAAGCATCAGGTGATTCTTATATGCATTTTCGATGGCAACAACTCTGTTGTCAGTTAATTATCCTCGTGATTTTATTGTAATTTTAGTGTTGAACTTGTGCTTAACATGGTGAAATACTTGACCCTTTTTGCAGATTTTTGTCCGGCAGAAGAATCGCTCATCATCTAAAGCACCTGATAATCCAATAAAGGTTTGTTGCTAGCATCAGTTGTGCACATAGAACACTAAGAAACAATCACAGTGTTAACATTATGGCTCCATTTTAACTGTCTCAAAAGTTCCACCAAAAGCTCTTCCCCAATCTGTTCATTCTATCAGTTGGGACTTGGGACATGCTGGAAATGTTGAAGCCAGCTTGAAATTGATTACCTGTCCTTCAACTCCTTCAACTGTTAGACTGTCTTTAACTCTACAATGATTTCCCAATTCATAAAATCAAGTTACAATTGGCAATGACAATGCATCCATGAATCATGATCTTCTCTTGCAGTTCACTCAGTATTTTCCAAATTTGTTGCTAGAAATGCATTTTTTGATTGATTATTTTCAGTATCGTTCAGATCTTTTGACTGATTTATCATGGTCATTTGAACATGGTAAATAATTTTGTGATGAATGTTGTAGGCTGTTCGGAGGATGAAGAACTCTCCCTTGACAGCAGAAGAGGTTGCACGTGTTGAAGAGGTAAGTTTACATGGCAACATACATTTCCACAGTATCATCATTTCCATAGTCACTACTTCACTATTTACATGGTCATGATCCCGCAGGGCCTGAAGGTGTTCAAGCTTGACTGGATGTCCGTGTGGAAGTTTATTGTTCCTTATAGAGATCCTTCCTTGTTACCCCGGCAGTGGCGCACTGCTATTGGAACACAGAAATCATATATATCTGATGCTAGTAAGAAGGCAAAACGTCGGTTATATGAATCAGAGAGAAAAAAGCTAAAATCTGGTGCTTTGGAAACTTGGCATACTTCTTCCAGAAAGAAGGTAAAGATTGTGTCTTCCATTCAAACTGTTGTTTCGAATCCACTGTCGATTTCAGAAAGGTGTACTTTGTCAAGAAATATCGGACTTGCCATTATGTTCTGTTAGAGTTGGGTGAATAGTTTAATATCACCTTTTCACTAATTGCTTTTCCACTTGTGCAGTAAATGTATTTCTTCTTCTCTTATTACCATATCACTATATCAGTAAATGTCATCTAGCCCATTGCTATTAATTACTATCAAATATGGAACATCGAGCTGATAGAAACAGGGAGAAGTTTCTTATGCATGTGAGACTTAATTAGGTTTGTTCTGAAATATAGTCACGGTTAGTTCTTTTCAGAAATTAGAAGCTAGGTGAAAATTTATTACCTGAATCTTGGTTAATGACAGTTCGCTGATATTCTCACTAAATGGGTTTTCTTGCTTTAGCATGAACTGGTTTATATATGGGTCGTTTGATATTGTATTAAACCTGATCATGTAATGTGTCTAATTGTGTAGGCTAGTAGCTAGTCTGACTTCTTCTACGTTCAGACCATCGTAAAATCAAATTTTTGTTTATACAATCTCTAGTTGACCCTAGTCACAGTTTTTCTTGGAGGGATTTAGTTTACTATTTGTATATCCAGATATTTTCTTTAGTAAGCCACAATTACAAAGTATACCAAACTTGCTTGCAGTTACTATTGGTTAGTCCAGTTTGCTGCAGCTGCCTTAGACTTGCATTGACTGTGATTATGGATTCCCTGCTGGATTAGTGATCTTGAAATTCTTCTGTTTTGAAGCTGTGAGCTGGTGCGAGAGTTGGAGCCGGAAGAATTAGATTGGACTAAGAGTGATCTAATTTATCTAACAAGCATAAATACTCACAGATGTTATGACTAAGATATTGTTTAATGCTTGTTTGACTAAAGTTAGGTGTTGAATAGATTGTACTATAGCCTACTTGAAAATCTTTTTGCAGAAGATCTTACTCAAGGAAAATCAAATTTGTATAAAGAAGGATGGAGATTGTCCTTAAACTGATTAATTATGGTCTTTTATTGAACTGGCAAACAAGGAGAGAACATGATGTCTTTGGGGTGTGGGCCAAGCAACAAGCATCTGGGGATACAATAGTGTGAACAGTGGCTGACTGGAGGAGAAAGAAAAATAATAACTATTGTCTGCTGGTGATTGGAGGGAGAAAAATAAATTATGATTCTCAGAAAAATTAAGAGAGATATCAAAGTCTTATGTTTTATTATGATTAAATTACTGTTCCCCTAACAGCAGGTTCCACTTACCTATGGCCCCACCATGTTTCATTACTGCTGCTTGGTTGAAATTAAGTTCAGTTGAATGATTGATGAGTGCATTTTTTTGGTTCCTACACTTTTGAGAATTTTCTACAACTTCAATGCTCTGTAATTTCCAATGCATCCACTGGATGCAGTTATATATAAACATGTGTTTGCTCTTGGAAAATTTGCAGGATGATGTTGCTGATAGCGCTATCCAAGAAAATTGTGGTGCAAATAATTGTACAGACAGAAATGAGGAAGCTTATGTTCACGAGGCTTTTTTGGCAGATTGGAGGCCTGCTGTATCCAGCATCCAAGTGAATCATTCTACGTCAAACCTGGCAGAGAAAATTCCTCCACTCCAGCTATTGGGTGTGAAGAGTCCTCAAGTTGCTGAAAAGATGAATAACAATGGTTCTAGAAATTGGCAATCCAACATCTCTAATGAGTTCCCTGTTTCTCTGAGGTACTTATTGCATCGTTGTACTCTTTTTTTGGCTCCTTTGTTCATGTGTGTCTTTTTACGGTTGCAGACATTCTGCATTCTAAATCGTTCTGACTCACTGTGCTTATCATCTGACTTGAAGGTCGTCAGAAACTGAGTCCTTTTTGCAGCGAAACGGAGGCCGTAAATTTAACAATGGGCAGTTAGTTAAATTAGCTCCAGGTCTGCCTCCTGTTAATCTTCCACCATCCGTTCGAGTAATGTCTCAGTCGGCTTTCAAAAGCTATCATGTTGGAACATATCCGAGGGCTTTTGGTGGGGATGCTTCTACTGGTGATGGTGTGAGAGACAATGCAGTCCCAAAAAATGCAAATTCTGCAACATATACTAATTATTTTGTGAAAGATGGACCATTTAGCAGTGATGCAGGGAGGAACAATATAAGTAATCAGAATCTACAAGAAACCAATGTGTCGAAGGATAATAAGAATCTTTCACAAGAAAAAGATGAGTCAGGTCTAAAGATGCATCCTTTACTCTTCCGGACCCCGGAAGATGGCCCTTTGCCATATTGTCAGCCTAACTCTAGTTTTAGTACACCCAGTTCGTTCAATTTCTTTTCAGGTTGTCAACCTAATCTTAGCCTCTTTCATCATCCACGCCAATCAGCCCGTACTGTTAACTTTCTTGACAAGTCTTCTAATCCCGGGGATAGAGCTTCAATATCATCTGGCTTTGACTTTCATCCGCTTCTGCAAAGAACTGATGATGCAAATTGTGACTTGGAAGTTGCATCTGCTGTTGCACGACCCTCTTGTACCTCAGAAACATCAAGAGGATGGTGCACACAACTTCCGAATGCTTTCAATAGTAGTTCAAACGTTGCATATTCTTCTATAGTCTCTAGCCCTATTGAAAAAAACAATGAAGTTGACTTGGAGATGCACTTGAGTTTCACGTCCAGTAAACAGAAAGCCATTGGGAGCAGAGGGGTGGGTGACCATTTTATGGGACGATCACCTACTAGTGCTTCTGGAGATCAAAATCCTGTAAACAATGGAACTTCAAATAGAACCACTCAGCATAGTGATTCAGGTACCACTCCAAGGATTATGTCCAGCGATGAAGAAACAGGAAATGACGTTGATGATTTGGAAAATCAGTCCCTTGGAGAAATTGTGATGGAGCAGGAAGAGCTAAGCGACTCAGAGGAAGAAATTGGAGAAAGTGTAGAGTTTGAGTGTGAGGAGATGGAGGACTCAGAAGGAGAGGAGATATTTGAATCTGAGGAGATAACCAATGATGAAAATGAGGTATCTCATGAAAATAACTCCCTGCTAAAACTTTCTAGGAGGATTTCCATTAAGGCAGTCCAGTTATTGCTAACCACATTAGTTATTCTGTTTATCATGTTTGTTTATTTTTAACTAAAGAATGCCACGAACTTCCTGGTGTTTCTGTTAAGATGGTAAAGTTCCCATCTTTCTTATTACTCCACAAACTTGATAATTTTGTTTTTCTGCTGTGTCCAAGTAATAGTGTTATATATGTTGTTAGTACTTTAGGAAACATTGCGCACCCATAAACTACTGCATCAACACTAAGTTACTAGCATAATAAGCTTCATTCTATATTTTCTCATCAAAAAGAAAAAGAAAAGAAAGATGAGCCTCAGAATTTGCAGTCTTATGGTGACTTTTACCTACTATCTGCTTACTTTTATTTTGCTCAATAACTTTGTTTCGGCCAGGAAATGGATAAAGTTGCATTGGACGACTCTTATGATCAACATGTACCTAATACAGATGGTAATACGAAAGGAAATTCCTGTAGCATTACTGAAGGCCATGCTACTAGGTTTGGCAAAACAACGGATGATCAGCCCAGTTCTCTGTGCTTGGATTCGAATCCCTCCAGGCCAGTTTCTCCCCAAGTCAAGTCAAAGTCTAAGTGTAGATATTCCAGTGGTTCTGCTGGCAAACCCCAAGATCCTACTTGTTCCAAGAGGTCTAGAAAGAAATCGAGGCGGGACAGAGATCACCCCACAGCACAGAAGTCTGCTTCTGATATGCCACAACAGGCCAATCAATCTTCTGTTGTTTCTTCACACAGGAATAAAAGGAAACGTGCACATAGAACAGCTTCAAGGAAAACAGACACAAGCTTGATTGCTGACGCGAATGTGGAAAGTCCGAACAGCACTAAGAAAGATGAGGTAGGTTGATTTTACTCTAATGATTGGAAACAAAAACTTGGCTGATTTAGATTTTGTAGCCTCCAAGTCTCAGGGTTGGTATGTTAATTTCATATAACATATTAGGGCTGGGAGGGTATATTGCCCCATTTTTGAGAGTTCTGTTGCTGCTCTGGTAAGGTTTAAGCTTTGCAAGAGCAGCTGTAATATTCTATTCCGGAAAATAGAAAATGAATGCATTATGTATATAACATTAATTGTTAACTGATTGTTGAATTCAACAAGTGAAATTGAATCAAATTCCTCAAAACCAAAACAAAAATTATTTTTTCTGATGTGAACAGCTTAATAGCAGTGAATTAATTTTGATACCAAATGGAGTAAAATATCAAAGAAGACAAAATTTTAAAGTTAGATTCATTAATAAAGTAGGTTATGTTAAATTGGGCAAACAGAAAGCTGGAAACAGTGATACACTCCATATTTTAGATATATATACTTCAATATAATGATACAATATCTCATTCTTTATTTAGATTCATTGATACAATAATTTCAAAGATTGATTTTGAACCTTTCTTGTTTTTACCCATTTTTTAATTTTCAAATATTCTTACATGATTTTCTTCTTAATCATGATGCATATATTACAGATACATGCTTGACAAAATTCCAATACACTGTATCACGCGTCATTTATGAATTTACTCTCCTAAGCTTGTCAAGGGAAGTTCTCATCTATTTAGAAAATTCTAATTTTGAATTTTTTATTTTTTATTTTTTATTTTGTAAAAAAGATACTAGAAACGTGATTAGACGTGCAATTTATGATATATTTTTAAATCAATGATTGTTTATGTGATTAGGCAGCATGTTTTAAAATTTAAATTTGAGGCAGCATGTTTTAAAATTTAAATTTGAAAAATAAGATTTGAGATTTCAAATTGTAATTTCATTTTAAAAAATGTAAAACGTGTCCCACAACCTTATATTTCTTTAAAAAGATGATTTTAAAAAAATTACGAAAATACACAATTTATGTTTACATAATTTCATATAATTCAACTCTTTTAAAAAATTATAAAAATCCCTTAAATGATATAAAACTACAACACTTATTGATACAAATTACAATCTATACTTCTCCATGTATCATAGTTAAAATCTCTTAAAGCTCATGTCTTTTCGACATGTATCACTGGTTTCGTTTTTTGTATCATAAAAGAAGAGATTTTTGGTAATTTTGAAAAAAATTGGTATTAATTGAAATTAGCTCCAAAAAGTATAAAATTTGTGCCCTTTTAAATTTTGTAAAAATAAACTCATGCTTAGTATGAAGAAATTGTTTGATTAGTGAATTTTTATAAAATTAAGTATATTTATAAGCTTTTAATCATGTGATTTATCAATGCGATACCTAAAGAATTATGGGATTGGAGTATGGCACACGACATTAATACCATTTGACATTCATGTTTTTAAAGTATCAAAATATTTACTTAATGAAAGTCATATCAACATACCCATTAATACACGTTTAAAAAAGGAAAATTAAAAACTAAATATAAACAAGTCAAATTATATATGTAGACTATAGTATTTCCCTTGGTTTTTCATTTGTGTTTGGGTGCATATATTGATTTCTCATTCATTGGCACAAATGGCTTTTGGTTGTGTAAGTTTATTTTCTTTAATGCCGTCTTACTTGTTGATTCTTCGTTATTTTGTATCTTTGTATCAAAAATAAACAACAACAACAACAATAATAACATACTCAGTAAAATCTCACAAGTGGAGTTTGGGGAGGGTAGATTGTACGCAGATTTTACCGCTACCTCATAAAAGTAGAGAGACTATTTTCTAAAACCCTCAGCTTAAAACCCATAAGCAGAAAGAACTAGATATGACAAAATGAAATGTAGGAAAAGGGAACAGCAAGTGCGACTAATAAAGAGTAGCACATGATAATATAAAAATATGATAAAATTAACAATATTATTTTATTAATAGAAATAGTAAAAATAACAATATTATTTGTAATACAATGACTCCAACTTTATATATAATATTACCAAATATCGTATCATACTCAAATTTTGCTTTATTAATTAATATTATTGAATTGAAATTTCAAAATATGATATTTAATATCTATTTTTAGCTATTTAATATTGAATCTGAAATTTAAAAGTTCATTATTTAATATCCACTTTTAATTATCAACTACCTAACAACTTTCGATATTTGAACTCTTGATCAAATATCAAACACCCTCCCTAATTTTCATATTTTTATATAAAAAATATAACTTAAAAAATCTAAACTAAATAGTCAAATAAACTTTCAAGTTCAATCAATTTTATTTCAGATAAACAATGTCTACACCAGAAAATATTTAATATGGTAAAAGCACTACAAATAAAAATTCTATGAGACTCCAATACTTTTTATAGTGGGCCCATTCTTAAACTTAAAAAGGATATGCCGGATTTTTGAGACGAGCGTTCGCAGGAAACAACTCCTCTACTTTGTGAGATAATGATAAGGTTTACGTATATTTTATCCTTTTCAAAATCTACTTGTGGGATTTCACCGGATATATTGTTGTTATTGATTTGAATACAAGTCATAACGAGATAAGTTATGTTGGAATTAATTATGATAGAAGAAGTTATGCTGAGATTATTTCTTGATTGTTTTGTTTAGTATATTTAAAATAGTATACATTACATTAAAATTTAAAAAAGATGTTGTTTGATTACAAAACTATGCTTTAGTTTATTAGTTCTTTTATGTATTTTCTTTGCAAGCTTAGTTATTCAATATTTATTTTTAAAAATACTTTTTTATCTAATTTAGCTTAAATATTTTTATGTATGCATCTCTGTGATAATATCATATGCATTTGAAATAAAACTTTCTTCTTATTTAATTTAAAAATAAAACTTTCATTTTTAAGTTTGTTAGAGTAAAAAAAGATTTATGAAAAATCAAAATATAAATAAACATAAGAATTAGTCAATAAAAATTATATTATATGATGTAAATTTTTAATAGAAAAATAGAAAGAAAGTATCATAAAAATAAGGAATGAAAGTTATGAATGTTATTATATATTGTATTAAAAATAATATAAATATACATGAACATAAAAAGTAAAGTATAAAAAGGATTTAAAATGATATCTTTGTCATTTATCCCGAAATTATTATATCACTCGTTATCCCAAAATAAGCATATCACCAAGAAAGGAATAACTTATCTCGATACTAATTATTAATCTCGAAATAAGTTATTGCAGACTTGACAACTAAATAAAAAAGTGTCACTTTAATTTAATCTCAAAACTATTTGGTTGGGTGTAAATTATCCCAACCAAAAGGAGTAGATATTAAAATTGAAAATTTTATTAAAACAATATCAAATTTCAATATCTACTCCTTTCATGTCAATTAATATTTAAATATCCAAATTTAAAACTGAAATCAATTTTGTAAGTTGTATCTACTCCTTTTGTTGGCAATTTTTTTCCAATATAAAAAAAATTGATGAAATATTTTTATCAAAAGATTTTCAATATAACATTTCCAAAATAAATAAAAACAAAACTTGTAATATTTGCAATTTCTAAAATGTATATTAGGGTTCAATTATAGTCTAAAGATATTTACAAGATACAAGTTCAAAATTAAGTATTTCAATTAAAAAAATATCAATTTTAAATTTAAATATTTAAATGAAAAATTGACTTGAAAAAAATTATATATTGAAATTTGACTAAAAAAGTCGATATCTAAAATCTAATTTAGAAATAGTAAAGCTTCCTTTTTAAGAAAAATATTATTTGGTAAACATGTGATAGAGAATAATCAAGCTCTTTTGAAAAAAAATTATCATCACTATAATTTTATGATTCTAAATTAAAATTAAATATATAAAATATTTTTTAATTTTTTAATTTTAAATTTATCATATGAAAAATTAAAATTAATATTTTACAAAAAAAAAAGGGTCATTTCTTTTGTAAAAGACAGTGGATCATATATATTTTTTTAACGAAAGGAATATATTTTATTACTTGTGATAACTCTCTCTATAAATACTGCACCTATAACACTCATAATTCTCTATATAGAACAGAATGCCGTCGGCCGGGAACTTTGGCGGCGGAGAAATGGCCGGTGATTCACCTCAGAATTACTACTGCTATGGTTGTCAACGCACTGTCACCTTAACACCATTGCCAAATTCCGAACTCTCATGCCCTAATTGTAATAGTACATTTTTAGAAGAATCCGAAACCGTCCCGCCTCCAGATCCTTCCTTCGGTGACGGAATCCCTATTGCCTTCTCCACCGCTTCTGGCGGAAGCGACGGCGGTGACTTTTCTCCACTCTTAGGTGGCGGCGCTTTTCCCGGCCAACCACCTATTGAAATAGACCCTGTTGTGCACGCCAATAGCTATTCAAGGGATGGTGCATCTATTCTTTCAATGCTTGAAAGCAATCTTATCGCCGGTGGTGGAAGTGAGTATAGGTTACCAGAGAACTTTGATGACAATTTTGTCCGGCATCTCCGGCAGCGGATCCAACGTCGTACAGCGAGTTTGAACAGGCATGGTACACCAGCGGCAGCAAAGTGGGCTGTTTCGGGCCTTCCTGATGTTAAGGTGAGTGATGAGTTGCTTTCATCGCAATGTGCTGTTTGTAAAGACAGTTTTGAGGTGGACGAATTGGTGAAGCAAATGCCTTGCAAGCATATATACCATAAGGATTGTATATTACCTTGGCTAGAAATGCGTAATTCGTGCCCTGTATGTCGGTATGAGTTGCCAACTGATGATTCTGATTATGAAAATAGGAGAACATCACGGCAATCGACAGATACAAGTACGAATACTAATACTAATAACGATGGCAACAATGCTGGCTTGTTTTATCTGGATTCAGAAGTCAGAGGAAATCCCAGAACAGTGGAGAGAAGTGTTAGGATTTCATTACCAGGGCTGTTAAGGGGGTTGGAATCTCATGCTGAGACGAGCAACAGTGGAGGTGAGGGAAGCAACAATGATGGTAATGATAGTAGTAGCAATAATACTCATGGGGAGTCGAATCCAAGTCCTGACAGGAGGATTCTTGATTGAAATGTGTACCATAGTTCTGAATTTCTGCAAATCTGCTATACTTGTAGTTGTTTAATTAGGTGTTTGGTATAGTTCTGTCAGAGAACTAAAAATCATTTATACTTGAAAGTTGAGATTGCGGAGGAATAGCTTTGTGCATTTCTTGAGTTAAACAATTATTTACTTGAGCTTCTTTTCATAACCGTGGTGATTTTATTTCCTTTGAGAAGTAGAAGAACAATTGCTTAACTGGAACCATCTCGGTTTGGCTGTTTCTCTATCTCCTTTTGTTCAGTGGAAACAATGTAGCATACCGGAGCTTCCTATCCAAATCCACCCAAAGGAAAAAAGAGAAGTCAGTGTCGCGTGAAGGCTGATTCAAGCACTTGAAGCTAGTTCAATGCTTAAGCAGTGGTTTCGTGCAAGCACCAAGGCGATAAGACATGGCCCTTGCTGGTGGATGGTGGCACTAAATATAGCTGTCAAGCTGATACTATTAATTGTTAAAGAAATTTAGGAATACAAAATTTGAATTTGTAAGAAAGCTATCATTGAAACTCTGCTGGAAATTCAAACATTTGAATAAAATCACTATGCTACTTGAACTTGGATGGCATGATCTTGACTTCATATATTTTGCTTAATTGAAGTTCTTTTAATTCCTCTGTTGATACACTTGTTGTTTAGGTTTATAGTTATATTAATTGTATTTTCATTTTTTATCGCGCTTGGTGCTTAAACCTTGACATGCTTTTCAGTACGTTGAGAGAAACTTGAGGCATACACTATCATTTTGATGCATATGGCAGTATTCATATCTTCATGCCTCAGCATCTTTACCCTCTGATGATACTTGATTTTTTTTTGCCACCTCAATTCTGCTTCTTTTATCCTTCTCTAATGTGGAACCAATTAAGAGGTCCTCATCTGATGGTATTACTTTCTTTTTCCGGATTACTATGTTATATTTTTTATTCAGATGAGGGTCTATCAGAAATAACTTCCTATCCCCAAAGGGCTAAGGGTAAGGTCTACATACACAACACCCTCCCAGAACCCATTCATGGGTATATTGTTGTTGCCTTGGTGCACCATTGAAACCAGGGAGCTATTATTAGCTTGCTGATTTCAGAAATTTACTCCATTTTGGATTTATCCCTTGATGTACTGTCTGTCCTTATATATTGGTTGTTCCTTCTTTCCACAATCGAGTTAATTTAAATCTTTAGATTAGAATATCCAGCTATACTTAGTTTTGTTTATATAATATTGTACATGATCAGACCTAGTAGTTAATCAAAATAAGTTCCTGCATGCTTTTCTTCTTCTTTTTCCTTCTAAATTGAAAATTTTAGCAAAACTATATAAAATTTCAATATCTACTCCTTTCATGTCAATTTTTATATAAATATCTAAGTTTGACTGGTATCACTTTTTATTTAAATACTTAAATTTATACTTGTATCTACTCCTTTCATTGGCAATTTTTTTTTTCAACATCTCTCTATATTTTAAAAAAAATCTAATTTGACAGGTTTAAGAATTTTTTTTTTTAATTTTATGGTTCTCAATTACAGTTATATTATATGTATCAAATATTCTTTAATTTTGTGACATTAAACTTGTCACATAAAATGTTAAAATTAAAGTTTTACCAAAAAAAATAATAACAATTCTTTTTTGAAAAAGATGGAAACTAAAGTGGTTCAATTTTTTGTTTGAAACGAAGGGAATATAATTTAGTATAACTTACAAAAATCTCCCATTGAGGGAAAAAAGTTTCAATTTCTCTCAATCTTTTCTCTATTTACAAAAAATTCATAAAAAGACAATTATGCGGATACACTTTATTTTTACGGACACACTTCATTTTTTATGGATACACTTTATTTTTACGGATACACTTAAAAAGACAATTTTAAGGATACACTTCATTTTTACGGATACATTTTGCCATACATGAGTCATAAGTCATAATTCATTGTAATCAATATCTAATGCGGTGAATCAGCCATGTGTTAACTATTTTATTGCAATTAATCATATTATATGATCCATTGTCTCAATGAATCAACCCATTAATATGATTCATTGGTGTATCATCTTTGTATGATGCACCCAATGAATCATCAACCTATAATAACTAGAAAAAGTGTCTCAATGAATCACTATATTCAATCCATACAGTTCTAGTGAATCAACAATATATACGACTCAATTTTTATATATAAATGAATCACCATATTTAATGAATCACTATAAAAAGTTGTGAATAACTCATAGTTTTGAAATGAATCACCATACAAGATACATTATGTCGATTTTATATATAGATGAATCAACATAAAAAGTTGTGAACAACTCATAATTTTAAAATGAATCACCATACAAGATACATATCACACACATGAATCACTATATTTTTTCAAACCCATATAGTCTCATGAATCACCATATGTGAGCTTTTTTCTTTGATTTTTTTTTTTTGAGATTTTTGGATTTGAGTGATTTTAAACTTGAAGAGGGTCGTTTGCGGTGAACTTTGAACTTCAAGTTCAAGTTCAAAACGGATCTGGAATTTGAAGCAGAAGAAAAGGAGAAGAAACAAGATCAACCATTGATTTTGAATCTGTATCCACATCAAGATAGAAAGTAAGATGCCCCAAATCGTACCCAGGCACAATAGGTATATGAATTTTGTGGGAATGTGGGAGAGTGTATCAACGTGGGGAGAGAAAGAAGAAAAAGAGATTTTAGTAATTTGTAAAAGGGTAGAAAATATTTGAAAATATTTTAACATAATGTAGGATTTCTTGTAATTTTTCCTACAATTTGTTACTTATAATATAACTAGATAATTTAAGGCCCATAATACGGGCCCAATATAATTTATATATTTTTTCAGTAAACACTTCAATATATTAAAACATGTATATTGATTATTTTGTGGGCTTAGATTATAGTTTTCTATTATGTATGATATTTAGAGTTTAGTATTAGTTTTTTTTTGTTAATTTAATTTAGAATTTAATGAGATGATGGTCTTTCAAAAATAGTCTTTTTATCTCTGTGAGGTAGTGGTAAGATTTGTGTACATTTACCTTCTCCAAACCTCACTTGTGAGATTTCACTAGATATGAGTATGTTGTTTTTGTTAATTTAGAATTTAACTATGACATGATATTTAAAGTTTAGTATCAATTTCTTTTATTAATTTAATTTAGAATATAACACTAAGATATTTGTTAGTATTATATATAGAAATAAAGTTACTTTCCTGTTGTTATTATTGGTGTGGAATTAGAAATCAATTTTTTAATAGATAATTTTAATATTAACATCAAAATAAATAGAACTATTTCTACTTATCGAAGATAATAATAAAATGATAATAATTTGTCAACAAACCTAATCACAAATAAATTATTCTTGACTGCTAAAATAATAGAAATTTGAAAGGCTCTGAATCGAGCTTTACTAATTGGTTGATCAAAGTTATATATTATTAAATGCAAAACTAATTGTGCAAATATTACAAATAGAAGATAATTGTGAAAAATAGATATTGCTTGTCAAACAAAAGTAAGAACATGTATGAATTCTTGTAGAGTTTTATTTTGATCATTAATTATTCAATTGTTATTTTTGTCCTTAAATAAAATTATATTTACTAAAATGTCATTGGTCATACTTTTTCTATTTTGAAGAAGAAATGATGTTTCTAGATAATTTTGAAATGATCAAATTCAATTATTATTTTTATCCTTAAATAAAGTTAAATTTTCTAAAATATTATTGGTCATACTTTTTCTATTTTGAAGAAGAAAGGATGTTTCTAGATAATTTTAAAATGATCAAATTTAATTATTATTTTTATCCTTAAATAAAGTTAAATTTACTAAAATATTATTGGTCATACTTTTTCTATTTTGAAGAAGAAAGGATGTTTCTAGATAATTTTAAAATGATCAAATTTAATTATTATTTTTATCCTTAAATAAAGTTAAATTTACTAAAATATTATTGGTCATACTTTTTCTATTTTGAA
>JAOTQJ010000096.1:19249157-19271809 GCA_025642045.1 Solanum sejunctum | reverse complement strand
GCCAACCTTCCACCAACCATTTGCCTACCAATTTTGAATAAGTGGGAGTTGCCAACTTGGACCAAAAATTCAACAAATTTAAACTTGTGTCATTGAACAATATAACTAAAGTTGCGATCTTTTGAGCAATAAAAACCTGATCTTTGGCATCGTACTCGGGAAGTGAGATAGGAAGGACATGAGGGAAAGTAATCAGGCTATGGCGACATAAATGTACCTGCACATAAAACATCAAGATAGAAAAATGAATAACCAAAACATAAACCACATGAATTCCATTTTTCCACTAGTTTATCGAAATATAAAAAACTTAAAACCGAAAATTGAGCTTCTTAAAAATTAAGAGCGAAGACCAATCCATGCGTTTTACATGAATAACATACTTTAAAGGGCAATTTTGCCTTTTAAAAGTACTTGAATCTACGAATTGATACACCAATGTATGTTGTTCTACATTCTATATTACTCATGCATAAGATTGATTCATTCATAACTTTGTACGAGTTTTATCTAATACAAGAATGATCATTTTTTCCTTATGCCGCCAATGTATCATTTTATGGTGGTGTTAATTGCTCCAATACCACAACCAACCTGCACAATCCACTATTTATAAACACAAAATTTCCTGTTTTAGGGTTGGAATCTCGCAACATTGATTCACTTATTCTTGTTCCATATTCGATATCACACATAAGATAAATTCGTGCATAACTTAATATGAGATTTTTTATTTAACAAAACAATGATCATTTTTCTCCTTGTGCGGCCAAACAAGCAATGTATCATGTTATGTTGCTGTTGATTGCTCCAATATGACAACCAAACGCCACCTTAGTGAACCAATACACTATTTATAAACACAAAATTTCCTATCAAAGGCTGAATCTCCCCATTTATACACTTATTCTTGTTCACATTCTATCACACATACAAGTTTTATTTAATAGAACAATGATAATTTTTACAAATAAACAACATATAATTTTGTGGTGGTGTTAATACACTATGCACAAACATAAAATTATATAAAAGAGCCACACAAACAAAAAAGTAAATCAATATTCTGGAGCTACAGGAGCTGATTTGTGCGATTTGTTAGTCTTCAAATTTCTGTAACATATATAATCCACCGCTTAATCATGAATAATGGAAACAAGCAAAATTCAAACGGAAAAATTAAGTACATAAGAGAAAAAGAAAAAAAATAAGGAATTTTTATTTTTTCAACTTCTCTTCTGTTCACTTCTTTGATCTCTTATATTATTTGATGAACAACTTTTTTTTAGGAAAAACACATCTTCAACAAATAATTGAATAACAAAATCAAATCCTTTTAGTATAAAACACATCTTTAACAAAGAATTAAGCATGGAATGCTTAATTTGTGTAAATTATAATAATCTTCTTTCTAATTTACTGATCTAAAAGAGATATTCTTTTTGAAAAGAGGGGAATAGAGGCATGGAAGATAAATCTAGACTATGCGTGCAATGCTAGTTACAATATTAGTTCCAGCAAAGTGAAAGAGTATTTCAGTGAAGAAATTGAAACTTTGAGCTCGAGGTCATTACCAGTCACACCAAAAGGGAACTTTTGGATGTGGCTCCTCTCTAATAGCTGATCCCTCCCTTTCCCAGTGCAGGCTTGAAAATATTTAAAAAAAAAAATCAATCAATAATTCTAGACGTAGCTACAGGAATTGACTGGTACGATTTATTAGTTTCAAATTTCTGTAACATCCATATTCATTGCTTAATCATGATCAATGGAAACAAGCAAAATTCAAACAGAAAATTAAGTACATTAGAGAAAAATGAAAAAAAAACAAGGAATTTTCATTTTTCAAACTCTCTTGCTTTGCACATCTTTGATCTCTTCCGTGATCTAGGGTTTGTTACCTCTCCAACTATCTCTCCATTAGGAAGGATTTTTGTGGCCAAAGCTCTTATTTGTTGAGGAGAAACTGATCCAATTCAGACTTGTTGATGTTTATATCAATCAACGAGGTCATGCTTCAAGTGGTATACAAAACCACTCTTATTTGTGCAACTTTAGCCGCGGCTTATATAGGTAAATCTCAGCTTAACTCACAACAATCTATAAATATATAGTCGTATTCTCAAAATCCCTGTATCTACAGTTGTGAGAATAGGGGCGTGAGTTGGAAATATGCCAATTTGACCACTAGTAGTAGATAAAACAATTTTGTTCCATTTTGAATCCATTAGATTAAGGGTCAGTACAATAAACTGAAGAATTTTGCATCCAAAAACTCATTTTTAACAAAGTTGTACCTATCTTTGTTTAGATTTGTTTTCCGGAATGATTTTAATTTGGTCCCCCACCATAGTCAGCGGTCGTGGGTGGTGGAGTATGGGTGGTGGTGGTGTGGACACCAATCCTAAACTTTGGTCTGAGTGTGTCAAAGGTTTGTTGTGAAGAAATGATGAGTAAGGACAAGAAGGAAAGCTATTTATTCTCTGCCTACTGTCTTAAGAAAGCATGGAATGCTTAATTTGTGTAAATTACAATAACCTCCTCTTTGATTTATTAATTTAAAAGAAATATTTTTAATATTTGAGCTAAATATTTTTTTCTAAAATAAATCTGTAACTTATTATGTCTAAAATAAAAATGGTCCATTACATAAATAATACATTGTATAACATTATTTGTCAATTTTAGTACAAGTTTTACTTTTATCATAAATGATTATACTTTTTTTACGTGAAATAGTAAAAAGGAATAAATGCACTTTTCTTTTTATTTTTCTCTCTATTTATTTATCATTGTTTCGCTCTCCTTTCACCTTTCTCTTTAATTCTCTCTTTTCTTTTTTATTTTTTCTAAATTTTTGTATCCCTCTTTTTAAAATTTCAATTATTTTAATTTGTGAGGATTAACATTTGTTTTAAGATATGAAAATGAATTTTTTTTTCAATTATTATACATTTTGAATTCATTACATTATACATATTATAAGTATTTCTTAATACACATGCTAAATATATAACTAATATATTTTTAATTTGATAATATATAACCTCGTTCATGTATGTGTCAATATCTAATCATATTATAGGTTTGTTTCAATGCACGTGGTGACTATATAACTAAAATATTTTTAGTACAAATTTATTATAAATATTATGTGTGAATTTTAAATATTTCAGTATACTTTAATTGATTTTATATTATTAGAAAATGTATTATGTTTATCGAAATAATAATAATAATAAAATTCATAAAGATGAGGAATTGAATGGCGAGGGAGATAAGAAATTCAAATAGGGAGAGAGAGAAAAGGGAATAGAAAAAGAAAGAAAAAGACTCCAAAAGAGAAAAGAAGAAACAGAAGAAGCGGAAAAAAGAAAAGGGTATTCTTATAGTTATTGATAAAAATATGCTATAGATTGGAATAAAAAAATACCTAAAAAAGGTAATATTTGATATAAAATACTGATTTATAAAAAAAAAAAATACAAATTAAGGACCCTTTAAATTTGAACCTAATGCACTTGCGTTATTTCTAACACTATTAAGCCACTACCCTTGCACTAATGCATACAATAAAAATGGAGGACCAACAAATAAATGCAAAATCCTATCTGCATCACTATTATTTTTGATAAATTATAACTAAACAGTCACATATAAGTAAATAAAAACAAAAAAAAAAGAGACCCCCAAAAAAGAGTATGATCATTGCAAAAGCAAAATAGATCAGTTCAAACACAATAATTATTGATAACCGTGTCCAAGCCAACATGAAGCAACTCGACCAATCCCAAGAGACCCTTCCATCATCAAGCGGACCTAATGTTTTCTTTTTTACCGCGATCTCATGATTCTCAAAACTCATCTTATTGACAACTAGGTCACACCGTTGGGTCCTTCAAATCACCCATGGTTCGTTTAGCTCACTTACTAGTTATACAAGGATAAAAGTATTGCATCAATTGTTTGGGCAGTGATTATTAATCAATGGACTGATTTACTAGGAGTAGGTATTTGGTATTTCACTTTTTCGAATGTATATATTGAACTGTAATTTTTCAATTTTGTTTTATCCTGTTCGGTTTTGGTTGTTTGGTATGGACTTGGTAAGCCATTGCCTACTTAAAAATAAGCTATTTCGGTTTGGACCTGATGATTGGGAAACCAACATATCGAATTAACATTCTATAATTGATTCGTTTATGTTGAAAATTATGTTGTGTAAATAAGGAAAACCGATTGTTTTTGTATATATACAAATTTTTTAATTCTCTTTAAAATAGGGAACATACAGATAGTATATCAGGAAGGTAGCTTAAAATTAAAGTTGATATAAATTGCATGTACTGATCTTATGTGTTTCATCAATGTACGACGCTTGATATTCTTTTTTTAAAAAGAGGGGAATACAGGCATGGAAGATAAATCAAGATTTACTTGTGCAATGCTAGTTTCAATATTGGTTCCGCAAAGTCAATGGGTACTCCTTTGAAGAAATTGAAACTTCGAGCTCAAGATCATTATCAGTTAGCGCCAAAAGGAAACTTTTGGATGTGCAGTGGCACCTCTCTAATAGCTTATCCCTCCATTTCCCGACCAATGCTTATTGGTTAATCTGAGTATGTTAACTTGATGAATGGCAAACGGCACTAGATCTACCTGATAATCAAGTTGCACTGGGATGTCTATGCTCCCATATTAAAGAAGAGTTAAGATCCTCTTTAATATTGGGCGAAAGACGACCCTTTCAGATACTTGACAACTTTATTTCCTCTTGAACTTAGATGAGGCAAAAAGTGGGGTTTTGCAAAGGAACTTCAATTTGTTTCCATTACAATAGAGGGGTCAGCTCTCTTCCTCTCACCTTTTTCACTGCGGAACAAAACCAAAGTGGTTGTCCAATGATCACGAGATATTTCTAAGTGCTTGGTGAAATTAATTGTTGAAGTTGGTTCCATGGAGCAAATCAATAAGAAAAAAAATGGAGGACGTGTTTTTTTCACCGGCAACCTAAAAAAAAAGAAAGAGAATTCCCAAACAATAGAGCTAGACGAAAATTAATTTTCACTCTTAATTCACTTAGTGGTACATGAATAAGTAACTTCAAGCTTATGTGGAGTTCTTAACAATACTGTTTACATATGTTTTTACTTTTAATGTAACTTGTTTGATTTATCATTGATTTCTTATTGAAAGAAAAGATAATTGATGTGAGATACACTTTGTTTGAGATTTAACAATGAAGTCTGTTGGTGAAAATTTCAGAGTTGAAGACACTGAGTATTTTTCGTTCTATCCTAAGTCCTGATCGAGAGGTTTGTGTGCAAGATTTTATCTTACATTTAATCCAATTCGAGAATCAAGCATCAAAATATCCAGAAGAGTTTCGCTTATAGTTATTCAAGTATAGATATCTCTGGCCCCTAACTCCAACAAAATTACAATGATACTAAAGAGTAGGGGGAAAAAGATCTTAGAAAACAATCATTTTCTGAGAATTCCCGTTTCCTTCAAAGGAAGGCGTTGTTTGGCTGGAGAGACGAGACAGTTAACAAAGTGAAGTAGGAGTTCTAACCATAGTTAACTATTGAGTTAAACAGATAAATGTAGATTGTTTATTTGTTAATGACGCACGTGTAACATTTCAAGTCCAGCGGGGAAAAATGTAGAGATCAACTACTAGAGAGAAGCCACATCCAAAGCTTTTGAAGGTGTGATTTGGTAATATACGACGGGAATAAAGTTGATGAGTTTAACCTGATATGAATCCGACAAAAACGACAAGTATATATGTTTCAAGAAAATAATAGTCAACGACTCAAAATAAGAGTATTTAAAGAGGTAAGAAACAAATATTGACGAAAAGCGAGTCTTGTCTTGGCACGAGTTGATAAAATAGCCATTTTGTTGTTTTCTTAAATGTACGTGGAATTAGTAATTATGAAATTTCAATGTTAAAAGAGCATTATTTAAGTAGAACGGATATCTTTGTTGACTTGCATCAGAAGATTCAACTAAGGCAGAGTAAGTTAGGAAAGGAGGATAATCTTTGGTAGGAAGCTTTGTTATGATAGAAGTCTCAATTGAATTGGGTTGATCGCAAATGTATAAGATCATCCCTATTTATACTTGTCTATGAATGGTTTTAGATATTCTTCTAGAAATACATTAGAATATCTTGATATATTTTCAAGAGAATTTTCTGAAAACAGACGCTTTATGTTTTTAAACATAGGGGTTAGGCTGCGTACATCCGACTCTCTCTCACCCCGCAATGAGCGGGAGCCTTTTGAGGCACTGGGGTATGTTGTTGTTGTTGTATCCAAGAGGGGAATACAGACATGGAACATAAATCAATATTATGTGTGCAATGCTAGCTATAATATTGATTCTAGCAAAGTCAATGGGTACTCCTGTGAAGAAATTGAAACATCGAGCCTGAGGTCATTATCCGATCAACGCCAAAAGGAAACTTTTAGATGTGGCTCCTTTCTAATAGCTGATCCCTCCATTTCTCGGCCAATGCAGGCTTGAAAATATTAAATGTCTCATTAAAACAAACAAATGGTCTGGACTTATTGGTTAATCTGAGTATGTTAACCTAATGAATGGAAAAATGATGCTAGATCTACCAGATAATCAAGTTGCACCCGAATATCTATACTGTCATATTAAAAAAGAATTAAGATCCTCTTTAATATCGGGCGAAAGACGACCTTTTCCTGTACTTGACAACTTTATTTCCTCTTGTCCTTAGATGAGGCAAGAAATGGATTTTGCAAAAGCTCTTCTTCAAAGAATAAATGAACTTCACTTTTTTCATTACAACGGAGAGGTCAGCTCTCCTCCTCTCATCCATTTCGCTGCCAAATAAAAAGAAAGTGGTTGTCTGGTGATCACGAGATATTTCAAGTGCTTGGTGAAATTAATTGTTGAAGTCGGTTCCATGGAGGGAAAATCAATGAGAAAAAATGGAGGACGAAGTTCTTTTCACCGGCAACCTCAAAAAAAAAAAAAGAGAACTCCCAAATGACAGAGCTAAACCAAAATTAGTTTTCGCTCCAAATTCAGGACTAAGTGGTACACGAAGTAACTTCAAGCTTATGCGGAATTCTTAACAGTACTGTTTACATATCCTTTTACTTTTAATGTAACTTGTTTAATTTACCATTGATTTGTTTTTATTCAGAACATGAATTGAAAGAGAAGATAATTGGTGTAACAATGTACTGAATATTTTTTAGTTCTATCCAGAGTCCTGATTGAGAGATTTGTGTGGAAGCTTTCATCTTAGGTTCAATCACAACTAGAAATTGTTGGGTATTAAAGATATGTAAATTTTCAAGTAGAAGAAGGAAGAAGAAGACAATGAACAGTGGATTGGTTTAGAGAGAAACAGAGAAAAGAGAAAATTGTTCAAGAGAGAGAGTGTTTTTTCATGGTAAACCTTAAAAATTGGGTAACCTCCACGGCGATAGGGCTATATATATTAATGATATTCGGATATTTATAATTACACAGAATACATGTATACATGGAAAATAAGCAGTAGCACCTAAAATTTGGGTCGGGGCTCCGCCCCGAACCCTGGCCTTCGGGTGGGAGGCTCCACTACCTAGCAGAAATAAGCCGTTTACCGATTAGGTAGTCGAAAATTTGAATATTTTTCTGATTACTATCATTGATATATTATATTTTTTGTTATTATACTGAAGTCATACATTTGATGGAATAGAGTTGATAAAATAATTGACTAATTTTCCGATTTCAGTAGTCAGAAAATTGTTAAAATAATTAAAAAAACAATTAAACTGGCGACTATTATAGTTAGTCATATTACATTCTTTTTTAATTAAAAATTAATTAACTAGTCGGAATTGAGTAATTGAGTAAAATAACATTTTCGACTACAGTAGTCATCGGAAATGTACATAAATAATTAATAAATAAGTTGTATGTGCCGACTGCATAGTAATCAAAATATATATATTAATTAATTATTTAATTACTTAAATATTATGATTACTATAGTCGGTATTACTAAAAATAATAAATTATTATTTTAATAATATTCCGACTACAGCATTAGTCAGTATTTCCCGACTACAGTAGTCGGTAATTATTTTCCGACGTTCTACATATCGACTATTCCAAAAGGGTCGGAAAGTCATCAGCAAACTCCATTTTCTGACTACTTTTCGAGTAACTTTGCAGTTGGAAAATAGTTTATTTCTAGTAGTGAATTCAATTCGCGAATCAAGTATTGAAATATTTAGAAGAGTTCGCTTCTAATCATTTAAGAATAGATACCTCCTATCCCTAACACCCAAAGATTACGATAAAATCAAAGAGTAATAAGGGAAAGAAGATCTAAAAATTGATCTTTTTCCTAAAATTTCCTACTCCAAACAAATTGAATACCGATAGCACGTAGATGATTTCATATCTTGTTTTTGAAAAGAAAAAACAGTTAACAAAGTGAACTAGGAGTATTAACCATAGTTAACTATTGAGTTAACCAAATAAATGTAGATTGTTTATTTGTTAATGAGGTGCCTGTAATATCTCAAGCCCCAACGGGGGAAAATGGAGGGATCAACTACTAGAGAGAAGTCACATCCAAAACTTTTGAAGGTGTGATTTGGTATTATAAAATGGGAACAAAGTTGACAAGTTTAACATGATATGAATCCAACAAAAACAACAAGTATGTTTCAAGAAAGTATTAGTCAAGAACTCGAGATAAGAGTGTTTAAAGAGGTAACAAGCACAAAATATTGACTAAAAGCGAGTCCTTCCTTGGCACGAGTTGATAACGTTGCCATTGAGTTGTTTTCTTAAATGTACGTGGCATTAATAATTACAAAATTTCAATGTTAAAAGTGCATTACTTAAAGGAGAATAAATATCTTCGTTGACTTGTATCAGAAGATTCAACTAAGGCGGAGTAAATTATGAAAAGAGAAGGAGAATCTTCAGTAGTTAGAGAACTTTGTTATGATAGAAATCTCTCTAGAACATGGGTTGATCACAAATGTACAAGACCATCCTTATTTATACTTGTCAATGGTTCTAGATATCCTTCTAGCAAATTTTCTCTTCTAGCAATACTTATGTAACAGTATATAAAATTCAAACTTGTGTTACTGAACAATATAACTAAAGTTGAGTTCTTTCGAGCAGTAAAAAAACCTGATCTTTGGCGTTGTACTCAGGGACGTGAGATAGGAAGGCATGAGGCAAAGTAATTAGGCCATGGAGACATAAATGTACCTGCACATAAAACATCAAGATAGAAAAATGAATAACCAAAAACATAAACAGATCCATTTTTCTGGTTGTCGAAATATCAAAAGCTTAAAACCGAAAACTGAACATTTAAAAAATTAAGACCGAAGACCAATCTCTGTGTTTTACACGAATAACTTACTTTATAGGACAATTCTGCCTTTTATCATGTATTTTTAAGCACTTTTCTATAATGTAATTGTTCCGTCAGAATATATGTACTAAACTTTATTAATACAATCAAATAGCTCAAATTGAATTGACGTAGTGTAGATCACTTTATGTTTAAAAACATTTTTCATAGTGAGTATGCGTATCTGTGTATATATATAATAATATACAAATAATTTGTAACACTATGTACTGCAACTAAATTGGTCTTGTGCTAATTTACTTCTGCAAAAGAGTAATTTTCCCTCATTGTGATCCTTTGTTTTTGTCAAATAATTATAATGGGTTTAATCTCTGTGATAGGAATCTCATTTTGCTTCTATATAAGTTTTCAAAGGTTCCAGATGAATTTATATGTTTGTACCTAATAATATCAAAATATAGCTCATTCTATACTTTAACTACCTATCTAATTTTTGTTGTTTGTGTTGATAGATTAGAACAATATACATATAATTATTTGTCATTCAACAAAGAAGTTGTGTGAATACTCAAACTGTTTATGAATATCAGTTAGTAGTACTTTATTTTGAATTTTTTGATATTAGTATACTATTTTCTTAAGACACACGTGCAAAGCACGTGACCGAAAACTAGTTATATAAAAGATCAAAAACAAAAAAAATCTTTCAAAAATTCTGGACCTAGCTACAGGAGCTGACTGGTACGATTTATTAGTCTTCCAATTTTCGCTGAATCATGATTAATGGAAACAAGCAAAATTCAAACAGAAAATTAAGTACATTAGAGAAAAATGAAAAAAAAAAAAAACAAGGAATTTTCGTTTTTCAAACTTCTCTTTCTTTTCACTTCTTTGATCTCTAACGTGATTTGATCAAGAAATTTTCTTTTTAGGAAAAGCACATCTTTAACAAAGAATTGAGTAAAAAAATCAAATCCTTTTAGCATACAAAATAATCCATCTTTTTCCAGTTTATTTGTTTTGTAAGGAAAAGTATTTAGGGTTTGTTACCTCTCCAACTATCTCTCATTAGGTAAGATTTTTGTGGCTCAAGCACTTATTTGTTGAGGAGAAACTAATCCAATTCAGAGTTGTTGATGTTCGTATCGATCAATCAGGTCATGCTCCTTCTATTACTTACAAGTGGTATTTAAGCTCTTATTTTTGCAACTTTAGTCGTACTTATATAGGTGAATCCATAGAGGGCAATCATTGAAATAGTATTTTTTTAGCTTCGCCCATAACAATGTATAAATATATAGGCGAATTCTCAAAATACCTATATCTATAGTTGTGGCAATAGGGGCATAATTTGATAATATGTCAATTTGACCACTATTAGTAGATAAAATAATTTCTTTTAACTTTTGAATCCCAAACAATAAGATTAGGGGTCAGTACACTAAACCGAAGAATTTTACATCCAAAAACTCATCTTTAACAAAGTTGTACCTGTTTTTGTTTGGATTTTTTTTCTGGATGATTTTAATTTGGTCTCCTAACGTAGTAGGCGGCGGTTGGGTGGTAGGGTAGGAGTGGTGGTGGAGTGGCCACCACTCTGAAACTTTGGTCTGAGTGTGTCAAAGGTTTGTTGTGAAGAAATAATGAGTACGGACAAGAAGGAAATACTGTGCCATTGTCTTAACAAAGCATGGAATGCTTAATTTGTGTAAATTTGATGACCTCCTCTTTAATTTATTAATCTGAAAGTTATATACGTGTGTGTGCAATATTTGGGCCAAATATATAAACAAACTTCCTAATTTTAACTTAACTAGTTTAGCACATGTGCAATGTACGTGCAAATAATGTTAACAAAAAAAAATTTATAACATTAATTAATTTTAAATTCTTAAATATTAGAATAATTAATATTCAAACGATAATTATTTGAGGAATAGCTAGTAAATGACAATTTTTTCTAAAATGAAGTATTTTAACAAAAGTTAAAAAGTTCAAACAACATTTCTCAAGATCTAGTGCAGTATACGTGTTTTGCACGTATGTGCCGTGTCAATTTAAAAATTATATATAAATAATACTTGCTAAAATAAATATAATATTTGTGTAAACAAAATTTAAGGTCAAATATACTAAAATACTCTTTAATATTGTAGTTTTAAACCATGAATTTAAAAGGAAAAACAAATAAACTTACCAGAAAATAAGATTGACTCATAAATTTAAGGTCCTTTTAATATTGTTCAACCTGAGGATAAAGGGAAAATAAATGTAATTTCATTTTAAATGCCAAAAGAAAATGAATTGTCAAAGAAAACTTAAATGCAGTAATATCTCTATTACAATTGAATTCGACTATCCTTTGTCGGACCTCGTTCATAATTGTATGGTCTTAATTTATTTAATGGAAAAGCATAAAAAAAAATATTTCTTTTATTTATTAGTTAATTTATCACTTGTTTTACAATCAAATTATTTATATTTCCTTTTTTTCTTAACACAAATATTCCTGATGAGACAAATTTCTCCAAATCGATCAAAATCATCTTTCATTTAAATTATGTGGACCCTCTTTTACCGAACTTCAACCCACTAATTAATTACACTCAGAGAACTAAAACTCAACTATGATCACCCTAACTCAAACTAAAATTGTTACTATCAAGGTGCGGCAGGGGCGGAGCTACATTCACCCAGTGGTGGTCAAATAAACACCATTCGTCAAAAAACCTTTTCGAATATATAGGTTAAGTATATATTTTTTGATATATATCAATTGTTGAACACCTTGATACAAAAATCAGTCACCCATATCGTAAAAGTATGAACCCCCTTGACGAAAATACCGGCTCTGCCAATGAGGTGCGGCGGATGAGACTATTTAGATCTTGGATTCGAATTTTAGATATGAGAAAACAAATTTGACAAAAAATATTTTTTCTCGAGTAAGGTCTTAAGCGACACGATTCAAAATAGTGGAGTATCAAATGTCGAGAAAAGACTAAAAAATAAAAAGGACTCCCCCATATGGGCTATGGCCCTAACATGTGTAATTGTGGCCGTTGTCGAAAACTAAACTTGATTTGGGCTTTGGTTTTTGATATTGGACTTGCAAGTAGTGGTCCAATAAATAGTCTATTATCTAGAAGTATCTTGTAATGAATGGTAGGGTCAAAGTGTCTAGAAATATCTTGTAAAATCTCTAGTCTAGAAATGTCCATGATAATATCTAGGGAAGAACTATCTAGATACTAGTTAGGGGAGTTAGATTCTAGGACATTCCTTGTACTAGTATAAATAGGGGTGTTCTCCCCTCATTTGAAATCAAGCAAAAAAAAAATTCAAGATCAATATAATATAAGTTCTCTCCACTCTTCTCAATATCCTTTTCACCTATATAAATAGTTCTTCTCTAATATATAGTCTCTTATTTCCAACGGCCGTCACAAGTATGGAAGACTACTTTTTTAAGCTATAACTGATTAGAAAGAAAAGTGACTACTTTCAGAATCATGTGACAAATTTTTTAACTCTTTCTGAAATTGTGGTTTGTTTCTGAAATTCAGCAATCTTCTTCATCAACGAATTTGCAGCTAAAATTCTATAAGGAGTAGGAGGAGGTACCAGTTTTTCCCAAAAATTTTCACTTAGAACGAAATTCGTTTGTGCAATCTGATTTTTCAAACTTGAGCTTTGATAGAGCTTCAATGGCGGACTGCCGCCTCCTTCAAATTGTTCCTCTCCTAATCCAATCTTATAAAACAAAAATGGCGGAACAGCTGCTACTTCAAATTTCAGCTCCAGTTCGAAATGGATCGGAAGCCAGCAGCTGATTCACTAAATTCGACTTTTTAACTTTTTTTCTTTGGGGGGTTTAATTTGATATAAAGCATTTAATTAAGTGATTCGGGCTCAAAAACGAGATGAATTTAAATTAAAATCCGTCAATTTTGATTAGGGAAATCCATGCAATTAGGGATAAAATATATATATATATACATATATAACCCGATAGTATAACAAAAGATAACTAATAAAGACTTGACCCGTTTGCCTTTATTTAAACACTATCATTAGAGATTCATTCATTAACTAAAGTACTATTTGGGACATCTATGTAAGATGGAACTGGCAATGAAATATGAACACAATTTCTACTGTATTAAATTAAAAAAATAAAATATTCAACCACCAATTCTAGAAGGGGACAAATACACAGTACGTGATCTATCGAACATCAACCTCTTAACTTTAAAAAAAATGTATGTAAAAACCAATAAACTAAAGAATGTAGGAAAAAGACAATGAACTGTAGAATGTCTTGTTTACTCTTGAACACAACTGAAAAATTATATTCAGGGCTCACAAAACTATCGCAGAATCTTTAAACAATCTGAAGAATGTCTTTATCCGAATATTTTTGCTTCGCATTTACAGTCAATAAGCAATAATTTTAGCTCCTTGTGCTGAAAGTATTCTGTTCAAAACATATTAATCAACCTGAAGATATCTTACTAATGGATCAAAACCGATCTTTTCTTTTACGTGCAGTGTATTTGCTATCTGGAGGAACAACATTCCCCTTTTTCCTCATCTGTTCTTTCTTCCTCAGAACCCAGTCCCTCCCTTTGCCTTTCTTGTTCACCTTTTGCTTTTTTCTAGGTCTGCGCCTGTCAGATATACAAACCTGCACAGTAGGGTGAAATGAAAAAGTGGGACGATCAGAGGTACTAACAGAAGAGAATAGGGAGATGGGAGTAAAAACAAAGAGAAGAAATGTTTTTGGGATGAGGAAAGCCACTGGTTAGTTTCAACACAGTTAATTCAGTGCCCTTGAATTACTTACTGTCTGGTTTTCGTCATCCTCACTACTGTCTTCATCAGAACAACTCTCTCCATCTTCACCCTTTCCTTCAGGAGTAGTGGTGCTGAGAGACGGCAGACCACAAGTGAGAACTAAGTATTCCTTCCTCCTTTTAGAACTGTGACAACAAAAGAACGTACAATCTTGTGTCAGGATTGCAACCAGATCGATACAAAATGAGCCTTCACTAGATAGTGCATTATAATCATATCCTGGGGCATTAGCTAACATGTATCTCAAGCACCAACAAATTCAGGTTCCTTGGTTCTACTTTATAGTTAAGCTTACACCAACAGAGAGTGGTCAATTCATAATTATCTTAGTTACTGAGACAAAATCTTTTCCCAGTACAAAAGCAAAATCTTTAGTCTGATGCTGTGATATAACGATATAAGGTAGAAAAATAACTTAATCAATAAAAAATAAAAGAGTAGAAGAAACAACCAGACTCATGCATTGCTTTGCACCTACATAAAAAAGGGATAAATCTTTTGCACTTTCTGTGCCTTTATTTCAGTTACTTTGCTTGCTTCAGTCATTTCACTTTTGTGTTTGACGTATTAAACTTGTACTTTCCAATCACAACCTATTCCAATCACAACCTAGTTTCGTCACAATAATAGAATCGACCAAATTAAAAGAAATTTTATGGAATACAGGTTCACCCTTTATTTGCTAAACCTCATCTTAGCCACCTCAAACTGTTAATCTTTATATACCAACCCACTCTTAACCTAAGGTACACGGACTCTTCACTTTCAATGCGGCACCCGTGTTGGATTCTCCAAAAGTACACCACTTTTGGCGAATGTGAGATGCACCCGCTGACACTTTTGAAGAGTCCGAGCAACATAGCTCTTAACAGGTTGATAGGAGCATGATTAGTAAAATTAATATAAGACTTCCGTTTGTACATGCCAGGTAAATTTAGTTACGGAAAGTGAGGAATGAGATGCACTCAGGTCAACTGCTAATTTTCAAACTATTTCCCAACAAAATTAGACAAAAAAATGACGGTTAGTTAAGTCTATAAGCTTCCTAACCTGTGTGGGTAGTCAACAACTATGCCTCCAGAAAATCCAGCTCGCATGGCAAAACCCAGAATCAGCTCTCTCTGAGCGAGATTTTCAGGATAGACCTGGAGTACTGCTCTTGCTCCCCTTCCCAAACATCTATACAAGGAACTAAAGAAAGCCCTGCAGAGTTATCAACAAAATTCATACTACTTGGATGGCTAGAAGGAGAATGAAATTAGTCTACTACAATGACATCATAAATGAATCTTGAAAAGATTAACATACACAATTGACCAACTAACTATAAGAAAAGAATTTTTCTACTTACTTCAATCTTATCCGAGGTTCATGACAAGATTTGTCAGCATTGCACAACCACTGCTTGGGAAAATTAAGTACATCAGAACAGATAAGCACTATTCATTGAGAGGCTATACAAATCCGTGTGTATTGATAATTCACCAAAACCGTCTAAAGGAGATACTGAGATTATACAGACTATGGCAAGACGTGCCTCTGGAAACTTGATAGCGCGCAGGCTAATTGTTTCATATCAAAAGCACAAAATTGATTATGAAAAAACAAGAGACAATATTTCACACATAATTCTAAATTGTCACGGCTCCCCTGATAACTATCATCATTATCAGCTCAGAAAAATGAAGATTGTAACAAAGAAGAGGGGAAAAAAATACCTGCACAGCTGAGATACTGATGGCACCATCCAGAATACCAGGTCGAAGCCCTAAGCCCTACAATAGATGCAACCAATTATTTATGCCCTTCTATAAAAGAACAGATAGCAAGAAAAAAGAGCATGTACAAATTTGAACTACACATTATTTGAAAACTCGTAACATCCCTATCAACAGAGAAGTTTTATCAAGAGCATTGAGAAAAATAATTATCGGCACAACTCAGTTGATAAGTAATCCCAATTGTCTGCACAATCAACCAAGATAGACAGCCAATACAGACAATAGTTATAGGCAGATCATCTTTGAAATAAATATATCTAAATTCATAGTATATGAGAAGGCTGAAATGTACATGGCATGGTATTGATGCGAAACTCCACCTAACATATAGATGACCAACCTACAAAATTACATGAGATATGGAACTGTGGATAAAGCTAAAGATTGCTTCCATGAAATGATACTTTGCCGTATTTTTTGATAGGTTCGTTTTAGTATGCTTATGCTTTCACGAGAAGCTAGCATGTTTAAGTCAATTCTTATGTGCAGTATTTTCCTTTCCTTTTTGTGCAATTCGAGATTTCTCAACTGATGAGATACATACACTGGATGGTGGTTTATGTACGAGTCCAGTGGTTTATGTACGAGTCTGGACAACTTTGAAAAAATTACAGCCCAATCAACAGGATGAAAGAATAATAACAAGGTGTATCTGGCATTTTAAATCACAATTGAGAGTAGGATGAAGCAATCAGAAGAAACTAACTAACCTACCTGACCCATGTCACCCAGCATCAGATCACCCTCAACCTCACGCTCCAATGCAATATCTGATAATGATCATAGAAAGATCAAATTTCTTTTTTCTTCTTTTTTGAAAACTTTCGTAGCAACATCAAGTTGTTAAAAAAAAAGTCACAGCAAAATCAATCTTTTTTTTAATCTATATAAAGATGAAATTTACATACCAAGCATTGATTCTGATATATCCAGACCAAGCCACTGGTGTCCATGCTCAGTGAGTGTTTCCCCGCTTAAACCTGATCCACAACCTTTGGAAAACAAGAAAGAATGAAAGATCATTTTTCATTTGCATTTTTGTTTTAACTGAATACATGAAGTGTGAAAAATCAAAACTAAACAATTAAAAATGCAGAAACAAGCGTCTTTACTTTGACAATAGAGCAGTTTGATCCATGAGTACAACAATTCCAGAGGTTACAGTTATTCAGTTTTACATGATGACCTCTTGTACGGCTGTTCGAAACCAAACCAAAACCGATAACTTGAACTGAAAAAAAGTTATTGGTTTATCCGTAATGGGTTATTGGTTTAGCAGTTGCAATGACATTTTTTATTTTTTTTTAACACTCGGTCTACTGATTCTTAACGATTTTAGGCCCCTTCTTAACGGGTTAACCGATAACCCGATAGTAAATTATATAATTTGGTATATAAACTCCTTAAGATAGTTTAGTTTCGTACTTTTATTTTTGACTGTCTCAAACAACGATTTTAGGCCCCTTCTTAACGGGTTAACCAATAACCAGATAGTAAATTATATAATTTGGTATATAAACTCCTTAAGATAGAGTTTAGTTTCGTACTTTTATTTCTAGCTATCTCAAACTCTATGCTATTCTACAATGTAACAATGTTTACTTTTGAGCAAGATACAATCTATCAACTCATGTACGTTGTTAATTTAGTTTGTCACCTTGTTTCTAAATGATTTTCAATGATTTTTGTGTGTCAAATCTTAAAAGTTGCCCAAGTGAACCGATAACAATACAATAACTGATAAGCCAATATCTTAATAGTTTAAAATGCCTAAAACCTAGAACCGAACTGGCAGATACACAGCCCTAACCTCTTCTACCCAACTGAATTCAGAATCACATGTAAACTTGGCTAAATTGCATAATTCTACACCAATAAACATTGAGGCACTTCCCCATTCTACAGTATAAAAGGCCAATCAAACACACCATTCTACTACGATTGTTCAACAATTTAAGAGGGCTAAACACTTGGTTTTTTCCTGTTTAAATTAAACCTATAAAACTTTCTCCACATCGGAAAAGCCAATGCCTTGTAAATATGAAGATTCCTTTCTTCTTCTTCCCTATGAACTAGAGCATATGCACTTAAGAAGCCTTACTATAAGCCTTATGGACCAACCATACTTAGACATGTATAGGAAACAAGGAGATTTCGCAGCTTGGCTACCTTCTCTTTTTACTACAATATCAATATGGATCATCCAGCTTACAAGAGGACATGTTCTAGTCCTTTCAACCTATCTTTAGATGCAACATGAAGCAAAGCATGCTCGTTCTATGTATTTCACAACTTAGCATTTGATAAGAAATCAAATAAATAACTTGTCAAACATGCTTCAAAAATCTCAAATTCGTTTCTTTTCATTCACAAGTATCAACTTAATTCTAAATCTAGCCCATCAAATTCTCCTTTTTACAACATTTATAGAACTTTACAGATAATACTGACAAACATACACACTTACCAATATCAAGAAGCAATCTTGGGACGCCATCATCTGGCAAAGCGAGAAGCTCCAATGCTCTCTCGGAAAGTGTTGTCTTTCAATAAATACAAACAGAGATCAGAAGCATTACCTTTTATAGCTTAAAATCCGAAATATGTCTCAGCCTATAGCATACGAAAATATCATCAAACAGCAAAAATAAAAAAAAATAATCACAATAGGATATATACCTGTATGTCAATAATTCGAGAAGATGAGGTGTATTTTCGAGCTTCATCATCGTTGTAGAAAATTTCCGGCGGTGCTAGCAGTTCCGGCCTCGACATTTTTCTGAGCTCCGGTAAGCCAATTTGCTTTCCCCTTTTCGTGTTCGAAGAAGAAAGGCCTAAAATTTCTCTTTCTCTTAAACCCTAGCAAAGCCCCCGAATTTGATAGATAATTTCTCTTTGGTCCCCTTACTTCTGAACTATATGACTATCAGTCCCTTGATTCTAGTTATGTCTAATTGCCCCATCAATACATAGAACATTTACTTTTCTTCGTCCTTCAGTAGCGGAGAGTAACAATTGAGTGGGTTGAGTCAAATTTAAGTAGGTCATAATGGATCAAGACAACAAATAGGTCAATATCCTATCCAACTTGAATTTATTTGGGTCAAAATGGATTGGATAAACATGGATTGAGTAATGAGTTATAGAACAAGTTAAGACTCAATCCAACTCAACTCAATTTTTACTAAGTTTTACTTCTTTTATTTATTCTTTTATAATATTTTAGTACCTAATAAAATTATAATTTTTTTTATTATGGCTATATACTACATATCAAATTTTAAAAATATTCCTATAAAATTTCTCTCAAATCAATTTGGGTGGTATATATTGATCCAATTTTTAATAGGTTGAAATAGATTAATTTAATAAATTGACAGATTATTAACCCTTCTAAACTTAAATGAATTAGATGAGTTAGATTTAATTTTACCACCTCATTAGCAGTGGAGGTACGTTAAAAGCACGATAAAATGGTTAATAGAAGCCACATTCATAAAATATTTAAACCTCTTTAATTTAAGTTTGAGTATGAACGTTTGTGACATGTTATCTCCTAACTTGTACTGTGTACATTAGTGAATTCACTATAGTTGGATCAACTGCCTAAATCATATTAAATTACTATTATGTTTCTTTAATGCATAATTTATTTTGTGTTTAAAGACTTGCTTTGTTATCTTCTTGCATGATAGTATTATGAATTGGTCTCGATCCAATGTTGATATCTATATGAGTGTCACACAGTTAGTTATTAGGACGAGAAGAAGTAACAGAACTAAAAGGCCTTCACAAAGATTGATTTAGGATCTAGATTCAATTAACAACTAACTAAAAAGACGATGTATGGATAAAAAGAAATTACGCATATCATTAAAAAAATGTCGAGTCCTCTCATCCCTTTTATTAGACTCTAATATTTTCACCTTCCTCCTAATTATCTTCTTCAATGTTTCTTTTTATTTTACTAGTCCATTATTGTTCTGTAATTTTCTATTGTAATTTTAAGTTTAATAATTATATATTTGAATGTTTCTATCGTAAAATTAAAATTATTACACATGACACTTAATTATTTCGATTTTAACAACATTCAAATTTTAATTACCTCAAAGCATCTCTCTTTTCCCATTTCAGAGTGACTTAGGTGTAAAATATTATTATCAATTAAGTGTGAAATGATAAATAATGTTTGTAGGAGAAAACAGAGACAAGGTGGAAAGCTAAATAAACAACAATATGTAGGAGAAGATTAAGTCATGTTCAAACTAAACACAAACAAGATTAGATTACATCATATCAGAATTCAGAAAAAAAAAATATTTATTATTTATTTATAAAATAAAGTTCAAAAATCAAAAAGTCTTCTTGAACATGACCTTATATGAAGTGTCACTAAGAGCCAATAACCTGACTCCATCCTTAGTGATATCCCAACATCTTTACAAATAACTTTACAAAACTTACACACACTTGGACAGTACACAATCTTATAATCCGACCCGAATTTCTCAATCTTAAATCAATTACCCACAGTTTCCGGATTGGGGTTTTCTTCAACTCCACCCGTCACCACAAAATACTGTTTCAACTTATCATCGTACTCGTCAATTTTCCAAATAGTTTCTCTAGCACAAATTGTCGGAGTATAAAACCTGACATTAACATCCGTAGAGACATGAACGACGCCTTTTTTGGCATCGATTCGCTTAAACACTACAGGCAATCCTTCTTGTTCCTCGTCCTCCCATTGCATAATGTCCCTAGGACAAGTGTTGTGTTGTTTAATGTTGTATGGAGTAAGCCCCCCACCACCTTTTCCTCGGATCAACTGGTAAGATGAAGTAGTTGAGACCCGCTTGGACTTTGTCACCATTGATGTCGAGAACCGGAGACGACGATGATGATGATGCTAAGGTAAATAATGGGATAATTGAAAGTATCAGAAGGATGTTCATATTTTTTTTTGTTCGATGATTTAATTAATTTCTTTTGTTGATATGAGTCGTTGGTGTGTCAATTTATAGCTAGCTAAGAGATAATGTACATCAATTTCTGCTGTTGATGAAGAAGAAAAAGTAGTATTGGCGGTCCCTGAAATTTCAAATCAAAGGTGATCAACGAGTTTTAATATAACAAGGTGATCAACGATTTTTAAACTAAAAGTTGTTGCGGTTATAATTGGAAACTCGTCGTTTCATATTATTTGACTTTTTGATATATTTATTTTAAAGATTTTAATTAAAAATATTTTAAAATAAAATATTTATTTCATATATAAAAGAAAAGAAAAAGTAAGCTCACGGCTAAGGGTGTTCACGGGTCAGTTTGAATCGATTGATTAAAATCAAAATCAAAATCAAATCAACTTAATTTGATTTTTAAATTCTCAAAACCAAACCAACTCAATTATAATATACATTTATCGATTTGGTTGTTATCGATTTTGATTTGGTTTGATTCAATTATTCGGTTATTAACTATATATAAAAATAAAAGCAACGATACATTTAAATGGAGAAAAAGTGACAATAATCCATCCAAAATGAAAAATAGTAAAAACCATTGATATTATAAAACTTTTAATCACTAAATTTTACGGTGAAAAAAACTTCAAAATTCACCATTTTGACCTAGAAAAAAGTGTTAATGACATTTCTAGTCCCACCAAGAATTGTTATAGATATTCATATACATAAAATTAATAATATAAATATTCTCTTTTTGAGCATTTATGTTTTCATAAGTAGATTAAAAAAATAATTCTTTTTATAAACAATGTATTATGTATGTATAATTATAAAATATATGAATATAATTTGTCGGTTTGGTTCGGTTATTTTTTCGATTCTTTTTTAACTAATCCAAAGCCAAACCAAATACTATCGATTTTTAAAAAACTAAAACCAAACCAAAACAGTGCCAAAATAAAATCAATTTATTTAATCAGTTTAGTTTGATTTTTTGATTTGGAACGATTTTTATCCAAACCATGAACACACCTACTCACAGCAAACTCTTTACATCTATGTATCATTTATATTTATGCTTCCGTAATTAGTTACAGTTAATTCTCCCCCTCATGATACCAATACAATATTGATATACTGATTATTACAAAAGAAATTCTTTCAACAAAGTGAATATCACAAGGAATTAAGTGCAGTCCAATATTATATTGATATGACATCAATATATTAATTAAAAAATATTATAAAAAATATATTTTTTACTACTTTAAAATTTAATACCTAAATAAATTATAAAGAATTAAGTTTAGTCCTATATAATATCATGAATCTAATTTGTGTAGTTTTCCTGAAATAAAACTAATGGAGTGATAATATTGGACTTCAAAAGTGATAGATGCATGAATGTTCATACTGAGCTTGACATATCATATGTTGGTCAACAATGAAGGCAAATCTTGATTGGATTGAAGAAATCTTCTAGAAGTTGACTTTAATGCATCTAAGAATACTTGAAACATCGAAATAATGCTATTTTGATTTTACTCACTAACCACTTTTACTTGTGCGCCATTAATAGATATTTGTTTTAATTTGTTTAATTTAAAAAAAAATATTTATGTTTAATTTAAAAAAAAAAGAAATATTTATTGTTTGATTTCT
>JAOTQJ010000096.1:19234676-19246598 GCA_025642045.1 Solanum sejunctum | reverse complement strand
TGTAGAGAGAGAGAGAGAGAGAGAGAGAGAGAGAGAGAGAGAGAGAGAGAGAGAATTTTATGTTTTTGGTCTAATATATATATAAAAAAATTAATAAAAGTTTAATTTTTTGGTGCATCAAAGTTTTGAGACCCTACACGGAACACCAAACTAAAGAACCAAAGTTTTGAAAAAAGAATAGTGATACCAAATCAAAAAATTAAAGAACCAAATTAGTTTGATTCAATTCTGATTTTTCATATTTATGCCACCCCTAATTCTCTCTCCCCTCGCCCTCTTATATTGTTTAAAAAATTCTCATCTATTTGAAAAAATAGATAAAATAGTTTTTAAGTAATTATAGTAATTTCCTTTTACTGATTACTTATTTTGTTGTCTTATTTATATTTTGACGATTTATATAACCCTACAATATTAGTATGATATTTACCTTTTTTTTCATTTCACTATTTTTATTTTTTTATTATTGAATATTCTAAAATCTCTCAAATTTTCAAACCTTTTGCGTTATGTAAACTCTATTTTTTTTATTTTTAAATTTTTTTTCTGGCATTCTCTTCAAATTTCAAGTATTATAATAAGTCGACTTATTTTAATATTAGTATATCAACTTATCAAATTCTTAACCAGAATTCTATTATTCTAACTTTATATTATACTTTTTATTGAAAATTCGCATTATTTACGATCTTACTTCGAAAGGTTTGTATACTACTTATCCTCTCCCCTAGAAATATTATCCATCAAACCAAAACCATGAGGTAATTAATTAAAATTCCCAAAACTGCTCATTCAATTAGAGAAGAAAAGAATTATACAGGGTCAAACACCTACAACATTTTTAATTCCCCAAGTTTTAAACAAAAATCCACAACCAATGTGCTATTTTCTTTATAAAAAAGAACACATCTTACATCTCTAATTGTCCATGCAAAATTCACAAAACAAAAACATCACTACTCACAAATTTCAGAAAATGAAGAATCTATTGCTACTAATAATATTACTTGTCATCTTCACCAATTCTTGGCTTAGTGAAGCATCCTCAGCACCTGAACCAGTGCTAGACATAAATGGCAAAATACTCCGAACACATACGATGTATTATATAGTACCGATAAATCGCGAAAATGGCGGTCTTGCTGTAGAAACCATCGGCAATGAGACATGTCAACTTGGCGTTGTAAAAGAGAAATATGACAAAAATGGAGATTTCTTAGAATTTATCCCGGTGGACAAAAAGAAAGGCGTAATACGTGTATCGACTGATTTAAATGTTGCGATTTTCAGCACGTTTGAATGTCGTCAATCGACGGTGTGGCAACTTGACAAGTATGATCCATCGACAGGGAAGTATTTTGTTAACGTTGGTGGATTTGATGGACATCCTGGTCCGGAAACAATAAGGTATTGGTTCAAAATTGAGAAGTATGAGCGTGGTTACAAGTTTGTTTATTGCCCTTCAGTGTGCGCTTACTGCAAAGTTCTTTGCAGCGATGTTGGAGTTTATATGGTCAATGGACAGAATCGTTTGGCACTAAGCGAGGTCCCTCTTGTGTTCAATTTTAAAAAGGTATACAATTCTTGAAACAAAAAGACAGTCTGATGTACTAAGCTTCCGTTATATGTAAGATTCGAAGAAGAAAAATTGGACCACAAGTATTATATGTATTATAGTGATTGAATAAATTATATAAATAAGTTGAATCTCCCAAGAATAGATCACATTCTCATTAATAGAAAAATTAAAAGAAAACTCCAGCACATAATAACACAAATTAAAGAACTTTACAAAACAATATTTGGCAAATTCAAAATTAAAATTGTGGCCAGACTTATTTTTACTTTTAGGAGAAAGAGATTCTATGCACTACAACATATTCAAGGCAATAATTTTTAAAATATATATATATTTAGGAAATACATAATATAGATATAGAATTGTGGGATATATATAAAGTAGTAATTGATTATTTTTAATCATGACTAAACTTTACTGTAGTTAATTAAATTTTCTCTATTGATTTAAATTAGGACATGTTTCTCCAATTCAAGCAAAAACATTTGGAAGGAAAAAAAAAAGAGACAAACCAAATCTTAATTATTTGACACTAATTAAGTGCCATACTGTTTGATTATTATAATGAAATGTTATTACATAAAAATTTGATTGTATGTAGAAATAATAGTATCATCCTTGAGAAGGGCATGATGTGGTATAGCAAATTATCATAGTAAAATCAAAATTTGTAATATCGTATCATGATATTATTGATATTCGATATGACTTTTGATATGTATTTTAATTTTTCTTCTTTTGATATTTGATACGATATTTAATATGTGTGAAGAACAATAATTAAAATACCAAATATTATATTGAGGCGTACAATTATATATACAACTCATATATATTAATGTGATACTACACAAGTTTATAAATTAGTATTAGTACGAAAAAAATGAGGCGTTAAAATTTTGACTACTCTATTTTGATTGAAATGCCATTTTTATATAATTGATTAACGAAAGAAATTAAATGTACTTTCTTTTAAATATTTCTATGTTTAAGATATTAGTATAATATAATACAACCGTCTCTTGAAAAATCAAAGTCATAATCATTTATATATTATTATATATAAATCGAAGTTAGACAAACTATAATTATTAATTTTTCTATCAAAGTCAAACTTGAAAATAGCAAATTTTATGTATTTAATAATAATAATATAATACTTCTTTAAAAAATTAAAGATCAAAATTACAAATTGAAGTTCTCCAATACCATTGATACCATGCACACCATGTGACAAACCACCTTAATAACAATAACAATATTATCCCAATACCTCAAAGACTCCCGCCCATGAAACAGACCACCCTCAGAAATATTATCTATTAAACCCCCCCAAAATTGCTTATTGGATTAGGGAAAAAGAAATTCAAATAAAAGCCGTGCAAAAATATCTGATTTAATGTCAAAGTCAAATTACACCGTCAGCCTTTTTTAGGTACGGGCCCAAGTTTTAAACAAAATCCTTAACCAATGTGCTATATTTTCTTTATAAAAAGAACCCAATTCACATCTCTAAAGTCCATATAAAATTCCACATCACAAAAATCAAAATAAAAAAAAAATATTCATCATATCACAAAGTTTTAGAAAATGAAGAAGGTATTCCTATTGTTATTTCTCTCCATCTTTGCCATCTTCACAAATTCTTGGCTTTGTGAAGCATCTTCAGAACCAATTCTTGATATAAATGGTAAAATTCTTCGAACAGAGAAAACATATTTTATAGTCCCAATAAACGACAAAAAATACGGTGGCGTTGCCGTGGAAACCATCGGCAATAGTGAGGCATGTCAACTTACCGTCATCCCAAAACGTTACGTTGAACCACATGGCCACGGCCTGGAATTAATCCCAATGGATAAGAAGAAAGGCGTAATTCGCGTGTCCACTGATTTAAACGTTGCAATTTACAGTACCTACAATTGTCGAAATTCAACATGTGGCAACTAGAGAAATATGATGGAGGGAGATATTTTATTAATGTTGGCCCTAAGGCTAGAAGGAATTGGTTCAGGATTGAGAAGTATGGACATGGTTATAAATTTGTTTATTGTAAAGGTATTTGTAAAGATGTTGGAGTTGTTATGGTCAATGGTCAGAGGCGTTTAGGTCTTAACGGTGCCCCGCTTGTGTTCAACTTTGTGAAGGAAATTCTCTTTGGTCGTTGAAACGTATTCACTTGCTCTAATTTCACTCTATCAAAATTATACTAGTCTGTACTGATGAGGATAATTATAACTTGTCCTTCAAATAATAATAATGATGTAATAAGGAGTGCCCTTTGCTAAAGTGAAGGCATTTTGTTTCTTCTTTTTTGTCAATTTGGTGTGTATCATCATGTATTGTTTTATAATAAATTATATTATGTATTATTATATTATAATATTTAGATGAATATACTATTTGAATAGATTGTACAGTTCCTACTCATTATATAATATGTTCCATATAAAAAAAGTAAGATACAAAATAGAGTTATCATAAAAAAGTACAACAAAGAATAAAATATAATTATTAAATTACAAGTAAAGATAATATGAGAAAAAAAGATAACGACATAATCACACTGAATTGGTCATTGTACAAAACGATGACTTATCGTCATTACCCAACAATGAATTTAACAATATGATATAATAATTAAATTTAAATAATAATCAAAATAAATATTATATTTAAATTAAAAATACAACACAATATAATATAATGAATAAGCAACAACCGTCCAAACAATTAGCTAGGATGTGAGGGTAGGATTTCTATATATTATAGGGGTATAAATGTTTGATTTTTAAATACAGGTGTGTATTCGAATTGAGTATCATATTATAGGAGTGTTTATCGTAATCAACAACTCTACATTTAAAAAGAGAATATTTTAGATTTTCGACGTCAATAATCTTTTAAAAATTGAAAGAGTTAAAGTCAAACAAATCGTTAGTATAAATATCGTTCGAATAACTTTATACTATTAAAATTATTTATACTTACAATGTATATTATAATAACTTAACCTCAAAATGCTAAAGTTAGAATGAAATGGAACTATTGTAAAATGAAGCATATCTGTAACGTCCCTATTATTAATTAATGTATTCATTTTCAAAAAAATATCTCCATGAGATAAAATTAACCCCTATTTCATAACTGTTTGACTTAAGTTTGTGTCATTAGAGAAATTGATTTTCTTGAATAGTCGGAAGGAATGAGGGTGGGGTTGTCTCAGTGTAAATTTTTTTTTTATGTAGTTATATATGTTAACCAAGGCTTAATAGTGAGTATTACATGTGGACAAAATAGATAAGGAATGGAAAAAGGGGATATGTTTTCCTTCAAAGTACGTCGATTTTATGGACCTTATCAAATCTTATAAACTCTCTCCTATCCTTATTTTTCAAGAACACACACGAAAAAGATTAGTCCCTTAGAGAAAAGTTGAGAAATTCCCCATCTTTTGGAGCATACTGAGTTGATGCTTAAGGATGGTCACGAAAGATGATTTTTTTGGAACTTTGCACGAGATCATATTTGCATCTGGATATATATATATATATATATCGTAGTAGTTTGGGACAAGTAAATGATTTTCCTATTGCATATGTATGTATGACTGGAAAGGCATGCGTAAATTACGAAACCATGAGTTATAACTTAAAGTTTAGTTTGTCTAGTTAAATTGGAACCGGCAAACATGTTTTTAACATTACATTAACCGTTATTTTGAGGTGAATATGTAAAATAGAATTTTCAACGGGTACTACAATAATATGAGCAATGTATAAAAATTGTGTAAAAGAATGGTTGAAATTATTGCGCAAGATACTTACGTTTTAAACTTGAACTATAACTCGAGTTGACGACCTTCAAAATAGAATTTTATACCTTTAATTATTTGAATTCATTAATTAGTTATCATTAATATGGCATGCGTTAAATTCTTCGCATACTAGCAAGTATTATGTAGACCTAAAATGTACAAAAGTGACATCCTCCCGCGAGGTTTGCCACAATATCTCTTATGAATAGGGTTCTATTAATGTTGTCAACTTGTGATTGATAAACCATGGGCGTATAGATATAGTTTAAGTGTATAACCCATCATAACACACTTTTGTTTTAGTCTCACGTCGGTGGGATGCAAAAAATATACATGGTCTTCTTGGACTTGGACAATCATCCAGCCATAAACGAGCTTTTGGGGTTTAGCAATTTCATCACAAGAAAATTATAAAAAAAGTTACTATTAATTAGTTTCAAATTTTAGCCTTGTACATCAAACAAAGCTCTTAATCTATCAAGCTCAAATTAAAGGCAAAAGGGATTGCAAAATGCATGTATTATTCAGTGCCAGTAAAAACAGCAAAAGAAGAAATAAAATAATAGACAGGCACTCATTATTGTTCTTCTATGGAACAACTTATTGTGCCCATACTCTAATATTTTGTTATTTTTTTCGATTTTAAGAAGTGAATTCTTCCTTCCTGAAATTGAACACAAAAGGTACATTGCTGAGTGCCAAACGTCTCTCTCCATTGACCATAAAAACTCCAACATCTTTGCAAATGACTTTGCAATGAGTGCACACTGAAGGACAGTAAACAAACTTGTAATCGCGTCCATACTTCTCAATTTTGAACCAATTCCTTATAGTCTTAGGTCAGGATTTCCTATGACTCCCCCATCTTTAATAAAATACTTCCCTGTTTTCAGATCATAATTCTCAAGTTGCCACACTATGGATTGACCACCACACCCATAGGTGCTGAAAATTGCGATGTTTAAATCAGTAGACACACGTATTACGCCTTTCTTTGGGTTCAGGGGGAATAATGTCACGGAGCTTCCGTGCACATCAAACATTTTTTGAACTACACCAAGTTGACATTTCACATTGCCAGTGGGTTCTAGAGAGATCCCACGACGTTTGTGATGGCACTACGAAATACGCAGTGTGAGTTCGGAGGATTTTGCCGTTTATGTCAAGATACCGGGTCGGGTTCAAGTGCAGAATTGGAACTTGTGAAGATGGCAAAGATGGAGAAAAGAAGTAGAAGCAATACCTTATTCATTTTCTAGTGAAAATTTGTGAGTAATATTTGTTTTGGATGGATATTAGGGGTATGTGTGATTAGTGCTTTTATATAAGGAAAATAGCACATTGGTTGGATTTTGGTTTACTTAAAAACTCTGGGTGCCTAGAAAGGTTGATGTTGTTGGACCATGCATTGGTTTGTCTAAAGAAACCAAACCAGCAGCAAAAGACTTGTCAACTTGGTGTTCCTAGCTGATTGTTTAATCCCAAATCATTGAAACTTATCATGGTTAAGTAACAATGCTTGTTGATTAATTATAATCACACGATAAAAGAAATGCAAAACACACATGATATATATGTTACTATTGATTTGGTATAAATATCAGATGCAGCTAAATAGTTATTTCTTCGAGGTGAACCAGAAGGATATAATATGTCCCAATGGGGTCGGGGTTCGGATCCAAGCATACAATTTTCAGCATCTACACGTGTTAAAAGGCTGGTTTTCTGCAAGTGAAGTTTGTCTACAAAGTGTAACTAACAAGAATGCTAAAAGTCGAGACAATCATTCTGGAATGTGGTTTTGCTCTTTGATTGATCCATTGAATGTCCTTCTTCCTTTTTTCTGTTTCTTTTTCAGTTTCTGATTTTTGCTATATATATCAAAAACAAGATGGTACATAGAAGACAACACCTCAGGAGAATTCAAGAACACGAAGAAGTATAAATATCATAATCTGAATTTGGGGATTTATTTATTATGATAGAAAAGTAATGGTTGTCACACCAGTCTTATATGGATTCGAACTGCGATCCATTGGCATGACCTTACTTGAACAGGATCTGTCCTATAGGCTCGTACCACTGTATCCTTGAATTCTAAGGAGACAGGAAACCAAGTCTGGTTGATGAAGAATGACCATGTGACCAGAGCGTGATTAACAACCTCCCATGGCTCCTCGAGCTATGGTGCAGTAGATGATCGTTCTTAGACCTGCCATCAGGCCTAAGCTGATCTCATGGCTATTTGACAGACACCCCTTCTTTCTTGGTTTGATGCTTTAGTGTGTGGAAAGTATCAAAAGCACATCTTAAGAAAAGGAAAGACAGACAAATCAAACTGGTTGCAACCATTAGAAATCAATATCTTTATCAGCATATATAAAAATTTTGCAAATAAACATGGATTAATAAGTCACATTCCTATTACACACTACAATCAATCAAAAATAGGTTTTAAAAAAAATTAATCTTTCCTTGAGTTGGGAAAATATATCCACCTTCCATTAGACCATTCTTGATAAAATCTCAACACATATGCAATGTTATCCGCAGTTGTATGGAAATAGACATAGTACTAATGGGATGCACTAATTATTTTCTAGACTATAAAAAAAAATACACAAAGTAGACCTAATTTGAAATTATTTATCCTTAATGGACCAAATTTAAACTATTTATCTTTAATAGACCCATTACCCAAATTATTTACCTTTTTACACACTTATTCCTTTTTATTTTGCATGCTGATGTCAGCATAAAAATTATGAAATATACTCTTGCGATGTATATATACCATACCGGTGTCATATAGAGTGAGCTCAATCCTTTGTGATACTTTGGCGGTATATTGATACCCAATTGGTATATATAATTTTTTTTAAGAAACAAATAAAAATATTATTAAATTATAAATTACTAGAAAATATATTCATTATATACTCTATTTGTATATTTATACCATATCAATATCATATAAGATTGAGCTTAATCATCTGTGATACCTTGTTGATATATGTATACCATGTTGATATATCATATAAGCAGGTGCTGATATCAGTATGATGTCAGCGTGTAAATTTTAATAATAATATAGGGTACAAAATGTAAAAAAGTATATGACTGTAAACATTTTAATTTAAAGGGAGTACAAACTTAATTTTCCATAAAAAAGAAAGTTAGCTCGGCATAGCCTGTCCAATTCATAAGTATGCAAGGACTAGCCCGAATTAAATGATCAACCCGTATTATCAGTACCACTCCAATCTTCTATCTTAACCAGCTACAGCAAGGGCGTTTTAGACATTTAACTTTAATTTTATTTGGCATATTTGTACTTCCTGCATAGACACTAAATTTGGCCATATTTACCCTAACTTCTGTTCTTCCAAAAGAGATGATGTCCTAGTTATTCTTCTTCACCTCTTTCTATTCCAAACTCTCCCTGCAATTATTCAGTTTAGAAAGGAATATAAGATTAAATTCGTTGCGTTAAAGCAAGGATTGGTTGGAACAAATTTCCTGCCGCCACCATCCTAAAACCTAACCTAAATATTTTTCTCCATTCTCAAAGCTTCTCTACATCGCTGAAGCAAAAACACCCAAAGTTTTCATCTTTGTGACTTCAGTACTATCTTTAGGTAGCTTTCCTTTTCATTTTGCTTTGTTTTAGCATATGGGTCTTTGTTGGGTTTAAGATTTTCTTCCATAAAAGATTTTGTTGGAAAAAGATGTCTTTACACAAGATCTGAGTGCTTTCAGTTTTACTGGGATTGCTCTTATCTCCTTCTATGTGGTGTTTTATGATTCTTGAATGCTTAATTTTTCTTGTTTCATGTTTTCTGCTAGAAAAATATTTGGTCATTTTTACAGCTAACTGTTAGAGACATTAATTTTTTTGACCTTCAATTGTTAATAGCTCTTCCATTCAATCTCTCTTTTGTAGGAGAAATTCCTTTTGTTATACTTGCTTTCTTCTTCAATTCTAAGATTCTGAAAATATTGCAGAGAGGTGTTCTTAGTGTCGCTTGATTTGATTTTTATTTATTGGAAAATCAAATCAAATAATACGATTCTTTGTATTTTAAAGTAAAAGAATCAAAGAAAAAGCACATGGAGAAAATGAAAATGAGTTAAGAAGTACATGATATCTCGTGAAAAATGTTGCTAACATGATTTGGTTGTGAATTTTACTGAGTCATACACCTCTGTAGTCATGATGTTTGGTGATATGCTTCAAAGAATCAGTTCTTTTACAAGTATTCTATAGAATATATATCTATCATCTTCACGGGGGGAAAACAAATGCTTTTATCATTCAGCAACATAAAAGGTGTATTTCTTCATCTAGACCGTGTCTGGAATCTCTATGCATGCGTGTATTGCTGGTGTGTCAATTTTTTGGATGCTTTCGCATGTTATTTGCTGATACTGAGTGTCTTAGGTTAGCAAGATATGATAGTATAGCCATTGTGCTAATTAACTCCAAAGGCACTCATTTTACGTTGGTAACATGTGAGTACATGAGAGGGGTGTAACACTACTATTGTTCTCGACAACTTGCAGATGAGAAATGTGTTTACCGGCCTTGCAACTGCATCTTAAGTCCATTTAGCACAATCTCTTCTTCTTATTGTTGTTGCTCTACATGAACCCTTTTAATTATTCTTCCTGTTAGCTTTTTTAGTTTTTTTAATAAGTGTGTTCATTGTAAACATCATACTCTGATCTCCTGTGGGCTTAGTGTTGAGCCTAAACTGTATGACAAAATGTTTTCATTGTCTCGCTATTGATTGTTGAAGTTAATTTCTTCTTATTCTTCAATATGGCTAGAACAACAATATCTTTGAACATTGTGCTGTGGTTAATTTGTTTATCTTAAGCTTATCGTGTTGTGGATGCGGTTGAATTGCCTTTTAATGATAGTATGGATGTTTTTTAGATAAAATTGAATTACATAAAACTTAGTTTTTTAACTTCAAATCTATGGTCAACCTGGAGCTTAATATAGTGACAGTAACTGGGTTTACAAATATTTTGGTTTCTGGACACACCGAATTTCTGCCAATAAGCTCGATGTTTATTGTCTGATAGTTTACAGTTCAAGTTTCAGCTTCATTTTGTTTTAAATAAGTTTGAATTGTTCAGCCACTCGCTTAATTTGGCTAATTAATTATTGATTTATTACTCGTATTTTACACTTCAGTTTTTTAGATGCTATTGATTGTCGATTTTGATTCAAGTTTGTCATCTTATGATCTTATGCTGGATTGCAATTTACAGCTTATCATACATCAAAATGTTTGTATAGATCGTGGATTTTAAAAGTTTATGAGTTCGTACAACAACTAAAAGTTAATATACACTAATAATTGGGTTCATATTCAAACATTTATAAATATTTATATAATGTTTAAGCAAAAGTTAGTTCCTGATGGTAATAGACTTGAGCCTTGGGGTTTGCTCCGTTTCAAGGTCTCAAGATCGAAACCCATTGGGTGCAAACAATTTCTGAGGGCCATCGGACTGGGTAAAACTTGAATTACCGTGGTGCACTTCCCGGGAAACTCCTTGCCGAGGGCCTGTGCACCCCCGGGATTAATTGGGGCTCTAAGAGACTCGGACACCCGGTGCAAATTATAAATAGTGTATTTTACTGGGAAATTCGCTAAGGTTAAATTACATTTTTGTGTTTAGTGGTTTTAATGAATATGTAATAGATATTAATTATGCTGTCAAGCAAAGGCTTTTTTTTTTTTTTGATACCATTTATAGTTGGATGAAATAGAATTTACTCCTGATTAAATGGTGATAATGAGATATTCATGAATTAATAAAATTTGCAATTTTCAGGAGATTACTTTCTAAAATTGGTATGTGAAGAGTGTGTTATTTGGATGGTTGTTATCTATTGTATTGTATCGTGTTGCTATATTAGAATGTCGTTGTAAACGTGAATATATGCTTACCTATTTGACTTGTAATAACAGTGGCTACAACCTGCTGGGGGATTCACGTTACTACAAAGGGCTTGCCTTCACTGAGAGAGAGAGATGCTGATTACTTGAGAGGTCTTTTGCTTCCTGTGGTTTCCACATAGGTCAGTGCACACACTTTCTTTTCAACATCAGTTTCAAAATTTATGTACTTTAGAAGTCTGACAATGAACTTAAGACAAGTAAATATAACTTATATGCTCAGTCAAGCCACAGACTTTAATGCCATCAATTCAAACTTATTAATGATGAAAATGCTAAACCACACTCATAGTGGTGATTTAGAGCATGTTTTGGCATATTTTTGGTGCTTTTGGCTTTAGCCATATTTGTGGTGTTTGAATAAAATTAAAAAAAATTTAAGCACTTGTTTTTAAGCCAAAATAACAAAAATAAGTCAAAAGTCATAATTAAAAATATTAACTTATGGCTTTTAGCTTATTAGTCAATTCAAAGGGGTTCTTAAATTGCAGGTTTTGAAGATGGATGTGAAAAGAACATTATTTGTGCAGTTTCTTTATCATTATTGATTG
>JAOTQJ010000096.1:19192599-19220582 GCA_025642045.1 Solanum sejunctum | reverse complement strand
AATTCCTCATTTTCAAGTATAACTGTCTAAACAATTATGCAAATTGGCACGTGTGGGTAAATTCTCTTATTCGTATTTAAGGTTTAAGGTGGAAGATGACTAACCCATGAAACAGATCATTCAGTCTTATTCATTTGAAAAAAAAAAAAACAATAGAGCTTCAAACCTAGGTAAAAGATCAAGATAAAGATTAAAAGCATTCCAGGTAAGGTTCTCAAGCAAACTATTCCATGATCTGCCAAATATGCATTTTCTTGATCACGCTTTTAAAATTTAAAAAAAAGTACATAGAGGAAGGGGAAGGGGAAACCGGGAAGGGGATTACAAGGTAGGGATCGAATCCTCACCAACAAGGTATTTGATAGGAAAATTAAACCCATCCAAACTGTACTCTCTAGTCATATATTTTGTCATAAAATATATGCCTCCACTGTTCATGAATTCCTCATTTTCAAGTATAACTGTCTAAACAATTATGCAAATTGGCACGTGTGGGTAAATTCTCTTATTCGTATTCAAGGTTTAAGGTGGAAGATGTGTGAAAGGACCAGAGCAACAATAGCCTTCCAAAGGCAATTCTTTGATTGGAAGACACCATCTGTTGATTAGACTTACGGATAAAGATAATTTTAATATACTTGTACTTTCCTTTTGCACAATTTCTCTTTTAAAAAAAATAATTAGGCCAGCTTGCGCACTTCGACTAATGTCAAAGGGTACTTGCTACTGTCACCAACACAAGTACCAGGTTCCTCTGTTCAGTGTCCACCAATGCTTGGACATATGTGAATAAATCATCTAATACTTTTGTTTACACTAGTTTTGAACCTGAGGCCTATGTTTGTCAATCCACTTCATTGACCACTAGACTATATCCTAGGGTTTTCAGCAATTGGCAATGTATAATGCACAACAAGGATCTTCTAATATACACAAAAATTTAATATAGAAAAGGGGAGAGTATTCCACTTGTGGGATTTCACTGGGTATGTTGTTTTTTTTGGGGGGGAGAGTATTCCAGAATTATTTAGTTCAGACTATGTTAATTCCGTATTGGCTTCATATGGCATCTCTAAAGTCAATAGTGGCTCCAACTGGACATGCTCTGTCGTCTCATACAATTTACATCACTTCAATCTATGCCAAATGTTGCTGGACGTTAAGTAGAAAGCTGACTTGCCTAAAATGATTAATGTTTAACCGTCCACAGGTGCTATGACAATAAGAAGTATCTGGCAGAATGTGGAGTACAAAATTAATTCCACAATACTATTCTTTTTTGCTATCATCAGGGTCATTTGTAGACAATGTTGTTAAAAGGACGCTTAAAGCATGGCTTAGGCCATAAATCTCACGAAGTTTAGGTTGACCTAAAGCATGCATCTCTTTGTTTCTTCACTGATGGTCTCTGTCATTAAGAGCACATAACTATGCACTAGTTATAAAACGAAATGATAAATTAATGGTTAAGAAAATGTTATGAATAAGTTTCAGTAATTAGAGTAAAAAATTAAGAACTAAATGTATGAGAACTAGTTAAAAACACAAAAATACATTGCTTCATCTAAACAAAACATTAAAATGTTTTTCTACCTTGTTTGACATAATTTGAAGCGAATAACTTATCTATGTTTTTTTTTCCATTCCTTTGTTTAGTAGATCAGTGTTTGTGTTGATAGTTACATTTAGAAGAACTTTAGAAACTAACCAAGCCTATCGAACCGAACTTACTTGAACCAATTGTTAGATTTCAGGATAAGCTTATAGCTATACCAAATTTCTAAAACCTTTTTTCAAAAAAACAAAAAAAAAGGAAGAGGATACTGCTTGGTTTTTTTTATTGGGTGTGTAGTTTAAAAAGCAAGAAAGAATTTTGGCACATAAGCTGATAACCATAGGTATGCACGTAAATATGACATGACATTCCTATAGCTATAAGAGCAGGTCACTCCTATTCCTTGTTTGTTGTGTACGTAATATTTCTCTCTCACTAATGCACCCTTATCACCTGTTTTGGCATTTTCTGCTTGGAAAAACATTACTCAAACCTTAACATGATGTGGACTTGATATCGAGGATTTCTGTAGTCAACCTGCACTAGTTCGGGATTGAGTGGTGGTGGCAGTTATTGTTGTTCAACCTAAAAATGGAAGCCATCTTGCATAGCCTATTATTTATACACCACAAAAGTAAAGAAGGCAATCACTATCCTTCTTCCTTCTAAAGTGAGAAAGTGAGTGTAATCACATTCATGAGATCAGACCAGATGAGATGGCAGCAAGAACATTAAGGGTATACCGTCAATACAAATTCGCAGATCAGTATAGGAGCTACTGAAGTTTTCCAACTCACAAAGGAGCATCCAAGCGGTGCAACCAATAGCTTTCCTAAAGCAAAGTCCCAACCACTGAAGTAAATCTACTGAGGGTACAACGGGGCCATTAATGAGAGCTTTTATGAAGAAAGCTATATCTTGGAATAACTATTTGTGTCATATCCTGTCGGATGTTCTCACACTTACAAACAACAGAAGTACAATGAACAATCTCAGCTGAGACTTACTTCAAGAGATGCATCAAAATGTAATCTCATGATTTTTCTTTTTCTATTTACATTACTTTTAATGAATGCTATGGGAAAAAGACCATTACATACTTGAGAGTCAAATATCACACAAACACTTCATAAGCAAAAATAACGTACCCATAAGTTGAGTGAGTGCCTTCATGGTACGTTTCTCAAGTTTGTCAAGTTTCTTTTGCACATCCCGTCGCAGGTCCCAATTTGGCTTCTTGGGGACAATATTTAGAAAGGGATCCTGACAAAATTTAACCAAAGAAAAGTTATGACAGTGATAACAACTAATATGAATCTATAAATGACGAAGAAGACAGAAAGAAATATATAGTGCAGTTACTGAAGCACCTCTTTCTTCTCTTCGGGAGGAGATAGAGTTACAATAGGATCTTCAAATTTTGGGAGTACTGGCGGAGCAACTTTGCCTTCTTGAAGCTGCTTGTCATGTGGCAGGTAATTGCGGAACTTCATTTGGACATCACTGTAATATATATCAACCAATCAATATTATGGCAAAACTAGTCCTGAATCAGTTATTGGTAAACTCACTTCACCTTTCTATTCACTAGTACACAACAACGACAACAACAACATATCCAATGAGAGCTCACAAGTGGGGTCTGTGGAGGTTGGGTGTAGGATCGTACACAGATATTACCCCTACCTTTGTGGGGCAGAGAGGCTGTTTCAGTTTTGGTTTGCTGTACAAAGGGGCTTCTTGCTGCTCACCCTATCTCTAAAGTAGGATTATACACTGCAATTATTACCACTAAATACAAAGACAGGAACAGAAGGCGGGACTTGAAACCTCTCCATTTTGCTTTATTCAGGGTAATTTTTTCAATTATATCAGGGAGAAAGGGATGATAAGCTACTGATAGAGTCTGAACCTTCCAATTCAACTGTGGAAGGCAGACAGCTCACTAGGGCTTCAACCTCTATTCAGATCTACTCCGTTCCAATACGAAGGGATTTGTTTCTCATGGACTACGAAGCTACAATGCAAGGTATGAACTTTCCAATTAACATCAAATTAAACAAGGAAGAAAAAGGGATAAACAAACGTTCACTTCTTACTTTTCTTCTTCCTCTTCATTAGCGCTGTTAGTATCATTGTCAGGGGTTTGAAGAAGTTGTTGAGCTTCTCTGAGAGCTCTCAGCCTTTCCCTCCGCGCCGCTGCCGCCGCCTCTACGGCGTTTTCCTCCTCCGTCGACATTGATAATATGCTTATATTATCACTATGAAGAACGCTCGCTGCTTCTGCAGAGTAAAAGAGACGGAAAAGTAGAACGCGAAACAAATGTTTTTTCTTAATTAAGAAAAATAAATTATTAATAGGAGCTTAGAAAATAAAGCTCATTAACCTATTAAAGATGAACAAAATTTTGAAAATTTAAAATTATTTAGAGTTAAAAAGTAAAAAATACATCTAAAATATCTAAATTTTTTGAGTTTCATATCTGAATTATCACCAAATATTTATGAAAACACACCTCAATCGGATAGTTTAGTTGTATTTTGACAAATATTTTTTAATAATTCATGTATGAAACTCAAAAAATTGAGATACCATTGGTGTGTGTTTTATCTTCTATAAAAAAAAAAAATACATTGGATATAGAATTACAAATTTTATATATATATAACTTATCTGTTTGGTTCAATTTTTTGTTTGACTTATTTTTAATATAATTAAATAGAATATTATCAATCCTTTTTAACTTAAAACTAAATAAAATTAATTTATGTAGCCAATTTAATTTTCTTTTTTGATTTTTAACCAAATCATGAAACACCCCTTTTAAGATTCACTACAACATCACACACTTAACACTTCTTTCTTCATTTTTTTTTAATCCTTAAGAATTACATTTGCAAATTTCTTTCACTATTTGACAATTCTCGTAGACACATCAATTACTTTATGAAATTTTTCATCCAAAGAAAGTTTATTTGGGAAAAAAAAAGATATGATAAAGATAAAAAAAATATAATTTTCAGATGTGAAATTTTTATTTTATTAGAATAATGACTGTCATATAAATATATAAAATAATAATTGAAAAAATTAAAAAAAAAAAGATAAAATAAGCTATCATTCTCCTATAACTAAAGCCTAAAAAGTAGGAACCAACTAATCAAATTTGTACAACAGTGTAACTAATTTATTTATACTTAACCCTAACTTGGGACTATCTAAAAAAGGAATAATAGGGTAATAGTTTGACGGCTCCCCCGATGTGCTGGGCTTGATTACAGATGGCTTTATCAAGTTGATAAAATCACAATCTTAGATTCAGAAATAGTGAAACATCAAGAATGTTGCCAACAATCAAACAGAAAAGTAGATCCCTCTTCAACCTTCCTCCGTGTGCCAAATCCGTCATTAACGAGAATACCCTTTTTGTTCTATCTATTTTATTCCACCAATACTCCTTTTGCCTCTACCAAGGCAATCCCCTCATCTGTGTCAGTTTTGTCAAGCGAATTGAAGCCGAAAGATGTTTTATCCTTTAAGGAGTGGTTCATGAGCAGGAAAAATCCTGTTTGTGATCGGATCTGAGATATTACGAACCCAAGATGAGATTACAGCTGATATATCAATGTCTCGACTCAAACTTCTACTCTCCGAGGCGTTGATTCTTGACGTTTTGAACTATGAGAAAAACAAGGATGTATTGTCTTGTTTGAAATTCTTCGATTGGGCGAGTCGGCAACCGGGTTTTCATCATACTCGTTCTACGTATAATGCCATTTTCAGGATTCTATCCAAGGCAAAGTTAATATCTGTGATGCTTGAGTTCTTGGATGAATATATGAAGCAGAGGTATTTCCATAAAGATCAGTTTTACCATACTTTGGTTACTGGTTATGAGGTAGCAGGCAAGCCCGAGATTGCACTCCAACTGTTTGGTAGAATGCGGTTTCAGGGTGTTGATTTCGATGCATTTGCTTATCACGTGTTACTTACTGATCTTTATGGAAATACCTTTGCTTCGTATACTCAATTTCCTTCGATCAAAGAAAAGGAGTAAAAAATAGGAACAAACTAATCAGATTCTGCCAGTTGATTTATTTGAAATTAATCTTACTGTTAAAGTTGTATTTTGAGATACAACTAATCTTCAGCATTTGAAAAACTACTTTCAATAAAGTTGGAGATTGCACTCTAACTGTTTGATAGAATGCAGTTTTAGGGTGTTGATTTGGATGCATTTGCTTATCACGTGTTACTTATTGATCTTTGTGGAAATACCTTTGCTTCATATACTCGATAAAAAATAGGAATAAATTAAGCACAATATTGCAGCTGATTTATTTGAACTTAATTTTATTTTTAAGACAGTATTTTGAGATAAACTAATCTCCAATTTTGAGGCACTACTTTCAACAAAGTGTTACACTATATGGTCGAGACCATATATGCATCTCAATAAAATAACATTAAGGTAAGAAATGGTCTCATACACTATGCTACAACATCAAATTTCTGGCAATTTCCACTTTGGGGTAACAGAAAGCATGAAATAGTTTCAACTAATTGCCAGCCATTGGAAAACCTTCTGTTTTAGGCATGTGTATGACGCAGCGCAAACAAGTCCCATTTTTCATCAGATCGAAAGCTGTGTTTATATCCTCGAAGGGAAGATTATGCGTGATCAAGCCATCTAACTCGATTTCCTGCAAGCAAAACATCACAATGGATTAATATTCAAATGTTGAAAGTGGTTTTGGAGTAAATGAATGCAGTTTTAAGATTAGTGTAACCACCTACCTTCCTTAGGTACATTTCAACTAACAAAGGAATTTCAGACTTCGGTTTCCATCCTCCGAATAGGGATCCTGTCAATGTTCTACCGTTAAGAAGAAGTCCAAAATGAGCTGTAATCTCCGGCTTCAGCTTAGGTACTCCAAGTGTGACGGTCAAGCCCCATCCCTAACACAAAAAGGAAATGATAGAAAATTGGTGGGAAAAAGAGAGAAAAGCAGTCTGTGAGAATACTGAAGATTGCATGGAATAAGGTCTTCATACTTACATCACAACAAGACTGCAAAGCAGTGGTAACCATTCCTGCATCTCCAATACATTCAAATGAATAGTCTGCACCTCCATCAGTTAGGCGTTTTATAACCTGGAGTGAAAAAGTATTCGGAGTTTATGAAAGGAAAAACATAACCTGAGCATGTATAGAACCAGTCCATATTGAATGCTAGTTACAAAGTAAAATGCAAATTTATCCCGCATAAGAAGAACGAAATTGAGGTGAGGTTAGACGGGATTGCAGTGCATAACTCAACGGTTTAAGTGAATAGTATGATAGACAAAGATATAAGGTGTGATGTTGAAATTGAGTACTAAAGAAGTGTTATGCAATGCGAAGTTACTTCTCTAACTGAGAGACAAGTTTTACAGAACATCTGTAATACCAGCATTTAAAGAAGAGCGATGTTGGATCTCTAATGTCCAACCCTCCATAAAACGAGTGTTGTACAAAGCGGATGTTTACATGGATATGTGGTCATGCAAGATTGACAAGATAAAAGATTATAACATCCGGCGAATGTGCAAGTAGCACATGCAGAGGACAGAACAAGAGAAGGTTGTCTGGGATGATCTGATCACAAACTATGTAGACCTCTAGTGTACCAGTTTAGAAGTATGATACCAGAAGTTTAAAAGGGAGGGAATTAGCATAGGTCGTTTTGGGTTTGAGAGAGGCGTCTGGCACTTGATAATGGAACTAATTTCTCTCTTCTCGTCAAACAGACTTAAAGACTACGTAGAAGGAAATTGTCTTTATAGACCAACACCACTCAAATGTAGAGGCAAAAAACCCATATAGGCGATACCAACTAGTTGGATTAGAGACTAATCATATTGGTAAACTTACATTAAGTCTAGTATTTGCTAAAGGTCTTCTTAATTTATTTAGGGATTTGCACCAAATAGAAATTAGAAAACAAGAAAACTTCTAAGATTAGATAATCCACACATCGTGCGTATTGCAATGCAACGTATCCAAATACAGAAAAATGGATACTGAAAATTCATATTATTAGCCTAACTAGCATGATACTGAGATGTAGTAATTGTTGTTGTAATGCTCTTCAGAGAGCTAACATGATTGGTAAAAATCATGATGAAATATCTGGGATAAAGAAAGAAACTAATTTACAAGCTTTTGATGTACACTTCATGAAAAGTAAAACACCTGTGGAATGGGTTCATCAGTATCGTTTGGGTTCACAAAGTCTGTCACTCCAAAAGCCTTTGCTGCACAGAGGAAGGCAAGAACATTAATAATCTAAGAGAACTTTCCAACTGTTGTAAAATGTCTGTCATGTGATACCTCTTTCGCATTTCTCTTGCACTATATCCACGCCAATAATCTGAGATGCTCCCCGCATTTTGGCACCTTGTGCTACCTATTAACACAATATCTAAGCATTTTATAATTTATCATCGTCAAGTTTTTCCAGGAAACAGTTAGCCCATATATGCTAAATCTTCAGCTTGGATCAATGCACTTACAGAAAGGCCTACAGTCCCAAGACCAAAAATGACCACCTTTGATCCTTCAGAGATATTTGCAACCTTCCAAGCCGCACCCAGACCTGATAATTGCATATCAATTATGAGGGCCCGAGAATGCTTCATTTGGAATGTTCTGAATGACAAGTTAACATCATGGATTGCTAAGCTATACGGAGATAAATAAGTTAAGAATGAACGTAACATCTGAGAGCTTAAGGAGGACTAGACCATTTGAAAAAAACATTTCAAACAATAGTCTGAGTTAAGTAAATGGGTACTTTTCCATGTGAATAGGTTGAGCGTCTACAGTTAAGTAAAACCATACACGTATGACGACGAATTGAGAAAACTATTTCCATAAGAAGAATAGCCAAATTCGATCATCAGGTCAAGAGACTTTTACAACAAAAGAATCTTGAAAGTAGTATAAAAAGATCAGTCGCGATTGAATTGAACAGCATTCCACAAATTACCTGCTGCCGCTCCACAACTAAGGAGGCAGATTTTTTCCAAAGGCGCAATTGGACTAACCTTGACCGCACAACCAGAGTGTACAACTGTGTATTCACTAAAACTTGAAACAGCACAATAATGATAAATGGACTTTCCTTTTATAGAGAACCGCGTCTTTTCATCACCATGCATAAGACCATCTCGTTTCAATCCAACAACTTGGCAAATGTTGCTTCTTTCTGAGGTACAATGTCTGCAACTCATGCATTCCCCAGTAAACAAGGTAAGCACATGGTCTCCTTCTACAAATTCAGTCACTCCTTCCCCAACACTCTCAACAATCCTGCAAAATTAGTAACAAGAATGAAGCTTGATTCTCTGTACAGAAACGACAAACTATTGAATCTGTCAGCCATGTCTGTTGCATTCCAAGGTGGCAACAGAAGTTTGCAGAATGTTCATTTTACACTACTGGGGACACTAGGTGATGCCACAGTCTATGATGGAATGCTCTTCTTATGGACAGAGCATCTGATAAGTAAGTCAACTAAGACACTTTGGGTGATGAAACCATTATACATCACGTGAGAAATTAAATGATTAGATGCTTGACAAATTGAGAACTCCAACACAGAGTAACATTTGTACTTTCTTACAACGTGACCATTAGTCCCTTGGGAAGAAGCATTATCACTTCAAGACATGTAACCAAACTATGAATTATCTCTTAAAATTTTGAGTGTGCATTTAATGACTTCTTATCAGAAGCAGGTTACATGCTTAAACTACACAGAAGACGCATTATCGTTCAAGTAGAAGTAAGAGGTATAGAACTAACCCTGAAGCTTCATGACCAAATATCCGAGGATATATAGAAGCCTGAGCCTGGAAAATGGCAGCAAATTTCACAAATGGGTGTTAAAATTTGAAGAATAAGAAGGTAATTCGGGTAGATTCCTCAGAAAAGAAAAATAAAACCTACCAAAATGAGAAAAAGACAAAGTGAAAAAGGGGGCCAAGATTGAGCATTTTGTACTGTGACATATGCTCCATCCCGTGAAACTTCAGGATTTTACTTGAGGAAACCGAAATGAGATAGAATTGAACTATTTTATTCAGAAAACACTAAATGAGATTCAGATGCTGCTGCAATCTTATAAAGCTTGGTAGTTTTTAAGCTAAAATCCTCACTATATCTCTAAGAAAGCAGCTCATCTCCAGTAGGTGATTCTTCACATCTATCCTAGCTTGGGTGGACAAAGTTACCTAGTACCTGTTGCCGGTGGTAGATATCCCATGAAATTAGTCGAAGTGCACGAAAGCTTGCCTAGACACCATGGTCATCAAACAAACACACACAAAAAAACGGTCCAAGATTTCCCACATTGAGCACCCATTACTACTATATTAGCAGAAATGGTTCTTTTTTATTATGATCAGCAAACTTAGAACTTCAATAGGCATGCTTTCCTTCCATGTACATGAAACAGCAGGTTAACACAGTCCCAAACCAGTATTAGACATTTAAGTGACACCTAGTATATGCAATCCTAAAATTGGGACGTATAGTTGACCAGTTGGGGAAAATTTTCAACCCCAAAAGAGAAAATTTTGAGATAGAGCAAAGATCAAACCTGTGACAACCAAGCATTGACATCGCTGCGACAGAGAGAAGAACAGACAACCTTAATACGAATCTCCATTGACTGAGGTGGACTCAATTCCACCTCCTCTATCACCATTGGTTCTCCCAGTCCCCATGCCACAGCAGCTGAATGAAATGGATACAGACAAGTAAAATTAAATGGGGTTCATTCAAAACCAGATTCTTGGTAAAGAGAGAAGAAGAAAGTGAAAAAGAAAAGAAAGGGTATTCAAAGTTGCAACCTTTGCAGGTGATGACACCAGGCTCTTTCTTTTGCACTGAATCAGTAAGGGACATTTTGTTGAAATCTTCCTACTTGTACTCAAATCAAATGAAGGAAGAATTTGGACTTTAGCTTTTGTAGAAAGAAGAGTAGATGTACCATATTTGATTTTGATTTTTTCTGGCAAAAATTAAAATAGGTAAATCGACTAAATCATAGAATATTATTATGTTCTTTAGGTAAAAAAAATAATCAACACTTCCACATAACACCTGATTATTTCATCTCCAAAAAGTGGGTGATTGGGTGGGTAGGTAAAGGCTGTGTTTGTTAGGTTTGGGTTGGTTGGTAACAACAACTATATGGTCCCTCCATGTCTTGGCATCCCCAACTCCAAGTACACTATTTGACTTAGAGTCTTAAATTTTTTGGATAAAAATTGTCTAACTATGATAATTTTTTTAAGATAAATAGTAAATTAGTAATGATCATAGAGAATACATAGATATTAGTTTACAATTAAGTCATAACTGAATCAAGTTTTCAATTTTGGTTCAACAATATTAACAAGTTCATCTCTCATTATTCAACCAAACTAAACAAATTCTTTTTCTAAAACTTTTTCAAGTTTACAATTCCGATGAAAATAACTGAAAAGAATGAGATGCGAGGGCCTCGTCGTAAGCAATACCTTCAAAACGTCCGTCCAACCCAAGAAATCATCACTATTAACTCACTTCTAGTAAAAATGAGAATTTTTCAATGCCATGTAGCATAACAATTCACAAGTTCATCATCTGAATACAAGAATCATTTTTGCAACAGACAAGCTACGAGAAAAGCTTCCTACCCTTTTGAGAGTAAGAAAATTACCTTCATTTTACACCTTGCTTTCTGAGTTCAAAACCCAGAAATTATGGGTTTTCAAATGGAAATAACTTAATAATGTTACTGTAGAAATGCAGAGCGCCACGATGGGCAATACATCACAAGTCACTAACATGTAACTATAAGAGCTGTACAAGATGCAAAGCAAAGAACCTATAAGGTGGCCTTGCATGAAGCTTTATTATGTCCTGGTTCCTTACACTTGCTGCAAGTTACTGTCCTCTTATCTGGGTCTACAGTTTTGGTTTCTTCTGTTTTTTCCTCTACTGGTGATTCTGGAGGGCAAGGGGGTAGCACATCCACAGTATCTGGCTCGCCATCTTCTTCAACTGATGTTCCAATCCCAGGTATTGAGTTAACAGATGCAGAATATGTATAAAGGTAACTTTCAACCGTGAAGTAACTCGAGCAGTAATCATACACACATTTACCAATAGAGTTGAACACAGCCACCGCATGGCAGCAAGGCAACCCACTTTGTTTCCACTCCAAACACGTGCACTCGCGGTTTTCAATATTCACAACATGTGTCATCTCATCATGAACTTCAAATAAGACATCAGAAGAGATTAGAACTTTCAGACCATGGGCTTTAGCAGCTTCTTTCTGTATCTTTCTCTCTTTTGATGGAGTAAGTTTGGTGGACCAATTACTTGACTCCAATTTGCGATGATCTATTAGATCACCGAGCATACACATTAAGGCTTCTATCTTTTGCATTATTGTTGATCCTCGAGAATCCTCAATCAACTTGGAGTACGGTTCTGCAACATTTTCTGTGACATAATTATAGTGCTGACCCTTAAAAGACAAACTCGTCCAATACTCGGGCTCAAGCTGGTTAAACCAATTATATGTGTGCGAACAAATCTGTTTAATTTGCTCAGAGGAACTTTTAAAACCACTAAGTCGGACTGCATGAGCTGCAGCGAGGAAAATTTCAGGCAAAACAGCTCTCCCATCACCATGGAATGGACCCTTCATATTTCTCTTGAAGCTTTCCAAAAGATGAAAAATTGAATAGCCATGAGTAGCATTCTCGAACACCTCAAGCACAGAGTTCTTTAAATTCTTCTCTCGATCAGAAATAAAAGTTATAGAATGAGAAGTTGATAATGCAGATTTTAGTTGCTCCAAAAACCAACGCCAACTATCATGATTTTCAATATCTATGACTGCAAAAGCAACCGGAAAGAAACCATCATCTGCATCAATCGCGGTTGCTGTCATAAGAGTCTCCTTGTACTTTGATCTTAGAGATGTAGCTTCAAGGAAAATAAGGGGTCGGCAACCATGCTTGAAACCATGTATTGAGGCATGAAGTGAGAAAAAGAAGCGTTGTAGTCTTTTTTCATCGTCTAGCACTAGCTTAATAACAGTTCCAGGATTAGTATTTACCACCTTTTCACAGAACCAAGGCAACCTGTTATATGACTTTGTGTACGAACCTTGAAGTTGCTCCTTGGCATCTTCCATCCCTCGCCACACTTGTGAATATCTCAATTTAATCCCAAAGTCACGCAAAATGCTTTTAGCGATTTCCCTGGGTTTGTCATTTGGAGAATCTCGTAACCTTTCCTTGATAATACTTACCAACCAATTCCTTGTACGATGAGAAGACTTCCAGGATTTGCCATCACATGTATGCAAATCATTATACTTTCTGATCCTAAATGTTTGAGCATCAGGGACCCTAGATGCATGAATTTTCCAAGAACAACCCTCGATCACACATCTGCCACTTACACGAGTAGCATCATTTTTCTTCAACTTGTAGACAAAGCGATGAGCAACAGCATACTTTTGCAGTGCAGCCCGGAACTCTTTCACACTACTAAAATCCTGACCAACACCAGTAATACCTTCTTTCCAAGTGGCAACTAACTTCTCTGGCAGATCTTCATCGCGCAAAGAAATTGGAGAGGAACTGTCAAAATGATCAGGCAATTGAACACCATCTTCATCCTTCAACATGGCATTTTCCACCATTCCACCAGTTGAACTTCGACTTTTCTTCTTTCGCGATTTCTCCTTAGAATCATTATCGGCCACAACCATGGTTGGACCATTGGCACCAATTTTCCAGGAAGAAGTGCGCCTGCGCTTCTTCACGGTATCAGCAGGGGTAGCATCATAATCAAAGCTAATTGGGCTCTGGGCAGTACTATTAACAGCAGTACGTGAACGTGGAGCATAGTCAGTATCATCCTCAGCAACATGGCCAGAAGAAGGGTTTGATGAAGTAGTGGCCTGACTGGGGCTTTCAGCTGACACCTTAATAGCTGGTTCCTGGCAGCTGATATGTACATCGACCAGACAATCACTTTGAATAGTTATAGGAGAAGCAGCAGTTGTTTGAATAGTCGTTAGCGGGATGGCCGTAGAGGGTGTTGTACTCAGTCCACCAGAATCAGCAGCACCTGCAGGTGTGCCATGATGATTTACATTCTCAGCCAGTTTTAAGCCAATTGTCCTGCAAGTGCAGTTGATTGCGATACAAAGCAGAATGTCAATTATACATGCACTACCAGTGATGTGCCGGTGACTACCCAATTTGCTTTAGATGTAATATAGAGTGGCTGGCAACAGGCTCGTGTCACCAAATCACATTTATCAATAAGCAAAACCAATGTATATACATAATTAAATCACGGTAGAGTTAATACCTCTCAGTGTCCACGTTCAATGCATCATGATCAAAACCTTCCTTCCCACTGACAAAAATCTCAGCTGTAACAGAATTAGCATGAAACTCAACCATTCTTTTGAAGTCCTTCTCACTCCTTAAATTAATAAGAGTTTTCCTATTTCTTGGAAGAAAATACTTAATTGACACTGTCATAAGCTCCAGATTACACATCTCTGCCAATTTTATCTTGAGATCATCAAATGTAGTATCTTGGTTAATATTGACAGCATTTGCCTCTCCTCCATTGTATGACAAGTTACCATCGGCATCATTCACAAATTCACCACCAGACTGACAAATTAAAATAAGCTTTCCCTTCACCATGACATAGATCTTCGAAGGCCAACAGGAAAAAAGGTCAGGCAAAGAAAAACTTGAAAATCAGCCAGTATCAATATTCCTCTAGTAAAGTCATCTTATTTCATTCAGCATGTGAGATGCCACAAGTGGGGTCCGGGGAAGGTGGTGTGTACACAACCTTAACCCTACCTTGTGAAAATATAAAGGTTGTTTCCAATAGACTCTCGGCTAAAGTATCAAAAAACAAGTATGTAAAGCAAATATAGTAGGGGAAAAGCCATGCTGAAAACAATTAAGAGAGAACAAGTGGAAGCAACAAACAATTAAGAGAGAACAAGTGGAAGCAACAAGTAAAATGAAAACTAAAGCAGCGGAAATAACGTGTTATATTAGAACTTTACAAAAACATATTAGGAAAGTAATAATAACGATATTGATAAGGGAACTAGACAATGCTAGACCACCTATGGACGGACCACTTAAAAACCACAAGAAACTCTTGGTAGGAATTTGGCCATAGATTCCAGATAATTTTTCACTTTATTTGAAATTTATGAAAATGAAATTGAAGATATAGTTTTGTTTGGTTATACTTTTTTCAAAAAATATTTGAAAAATGTTCATACTTGAATGTACTTAAAACAACTTAACAAGTAAAAAGAGAGTTGGAAAACAGGTGATAAGCTGTTTCCCAAATTTGAAATACAACTTCAAGTGGAATTTGGAATTTTCATGGACATCAAGCACTCTTGCACTGAAGATGAAGGAGGCTAAGCAATCTAGCGAAGGTGTGGAATGTAAAATACATTGGTAAGGGAACATTCTGCCTTAGAGAAAAGCTTCCACGCGAGCGGTGGTGGACGAAGCGGAAGCGAGAATGTCGTCTTGAGTAATGCAAACATTGGTGAGAATTTTTTTATTTCTATTTCAAAAACTCACATATCCAAAAGGTGTAAGTTGCAGAGAAGAGGATATTGAGATGGATGTTTGGACACACCAGGGGTGATAAGATTAGAAATGAGACTATTCGAGAGAAGTTAAAGGTGGCCTCTGTGGCAAACAAGATGAGAAAAGCGAGGTTGCGATGGTTTGGGCATGTGCAGAGAAAAAGTACCTACACTCATGTTAGAAGGTGCGAGAGGTTGGATTTAGGGGTACATGGAGGGGTAGAGGTAGACCAAAAAGTATTGCGAGAGGTAATTAGACAAGATATGGCGAAACTTCATCTAATTGAGGACATGACCTTAGATAGAAAGGAGTGGAGGTCACGTACTAGGATAAAAGGTTAATAGGCTTGTAGGAGTAGCATGACGAGTGGCCTTGTGATATAGTAGGTTAGTAGGATTAGTCGTATCTTTATATCTTATGTTGTTAGTGCTTGGCTTATATTTGTTACTTTTATTGTATCAATATATTATCATTGGTTTTCCACTTCAGTTGGTTTCTTTCTCTCATATCTAATATCTTTTACTTTGGGGGCTTGACATTTTTGAGACGAATGTCTTCCGAAAATAGCCTCTCTATCTCTATGAGGTAGTGGTAAGGTCTGCGCACATTTTACCCTACCCAGACTCCACTTATGGGATTTCACTGGATATGTTATTATTGTTGTTAGAGAGAGAATTTTTTTTGTCATGATTCATGAACTAATGGATTCTCCAATTTTTTTTATAATTGAAATTAAATGTTGAAATAAATATGTGATATTTCTATAAAGCGCATATTATTGATTTTACTTAATGATAAGGTTATTAATCAACAAAGCAAAATTAAAATTATTAAGAGTTGAGATCAATTAAGATCACTTATTTATTAGTTTCAAATATAGCAAACAAAACTTCATGGGCCTAATTCGAGACCTTATGATAAATTTTGACTCTACCGGACAAACTTATCAAGATAAAGAATAGAAAAGGGCCATTAGATTTATTTTTGACCTCTGAGAAGTTGTATGAGGTAAAAATCTCATGTATAGTTCTATAATAGCGATAAGCACAGTGATGTTATCAATCAAGTATTATTCTGAAGTTCAAATGAAGTGAAATTATTCCGTGAAAAAAGAGAACAATTTTTATGGCCAAATTGGTCCTTAATAAGTACTTAATTGAAAAATGAATTTAATGGAAACCTTGAGTGACTCAACCAGTGAAAGCTGAACAGAAATGTTTGCAAATGTTTTGGAGTCCAGGCACGAGGTTTTCTAAGATATTCTAATTATTTTTCTAGCGTATTATGGTGATTCTCAATTCCTTTTTGATAACTTCAATAGGATCCCCTCCTTTGGTGACAAGGCTTACCAGTAGATTGACTACTTTCACCAATCCCTGATTCTTCCTTTTCCTTTTTTTGATAAAAAGGGAAACCCGCAGCCGCCACCCTTTGGGTGCGCACAGGGTAAACCTATGCTCCTATGCAATAGCTCGCAAACCACATAGGAGAGATAACTCCCACTAGGCAAGCTCGGTGTGATGAGCTCGACCTAGAAGGCTCCTTGCTTTCGCTGGCAAGGGGTTTCAAACTTGAGACCTCCAACATGGAGGTCTCAAGCCCAAACCACTAAGCCACCCGAAGGGTCAATCCCTGATTCTTCCTCTCGCATCAATTTGCATCAGATGATGAGCCCATGCGAAAACTCTTTCTTTTATTGCTTTCAAATAGGTAGCTATCATATTGAATCGAAATTGGCATGCAGGCACTCCTAGTAGCAACTAATTTTAAAAAAAATTACATGCAGATCTGGATGTTTAGTTTTAAGCAAATGTGTAATGGCATTCCAATAAAAACAGTTGCAAAATCACAACCTTACATTCTTCCAATATTTACTTGACTCCGTATCTAGAGAAATATGCTTCTCACATAACTGCACAGAAGCGTTTAGAGGGGTAACCAAAGTGATGTATGAAGAAAATTCAAATCTTGTGAATAGTGGAAAGTTATGTATGCTTTAATTTTTTAGCTCCTCTAGAGGGACAATATTAGTTTTTAAAAAAGGACAAGCTTAACAAAATTATCGCGAGTAGAAGATATCGCAGAATATTTACTCTCATTTCTTCTTTGTTGAATATGTAATAGAGAATCTAAACTTTTTAAATTTCACTTTCTGCAAGATAGAACTTAAAGAAAAAGCAACATCATCATCAAAAACAACAACATACCAAATGTACTCCCACAAGTGGGATCGGGGGGAATGTAGGATGCCCGCAAACATTTCTCTACCTACGTGGGAAAGACAGATTGTTCCCCGTACACCATTGATTCAAATGAAGTGTAATTCAACCACAATTTTACACTTTTCTTCATTTTCCTTTTAAGTAGATGGAAACTTGAACACGATTCATGATGCAACTACAAGAAAAATAAATTACAGGCAAGTTTCACTGTATTCACCATTCAGCTGATTAATAAAAACAACTCTTATCATGTCTGGATTGTATAAAACAGGACAAGACTAAAACTTTATCCATACAAATACATAACAGAAACAATTCAAAAGCAGAATTCAGCCCCAGCAAGTTGGTTCCCTTCAAGCAGAATTTTCCGACAATGTAAGACAGCAAAACAAAAACAAAAAGAATTGCAAATTTTCTGCAGTTATTTATACAAATGAAGAGATAAGAGAGAGTAAACAGAACACGATAAAGTTACCTGGACCTGTAATTTAGGAGAAAAGAGACGGAAATTGAGTAGAAAGGAAGACGGGACTGAGAAGTGAAAGAAACCCTAGAATTTGGGGTAGTTTTTGGATTACGCCTAAAATAGGAGAGTGCATGGGTAATGGGACAATACAAAAGACGAGGGGGACTTTCGGATAAAGTATTAATTTGTGGGGCAAAATGTATAAATCGTTTAGTTAGCGGGGCAAGATGAAAAATATTAATTAAGTACATGAAGTAAATGTATATTTTTCCATCGGAAAAAAAGAGTCAACCTTCATAATTTAATAATACAATACTCCCTTCATCACTTCTAACTTATTTAAATCATATTGCAAATACATTTTATTCACTTTTGTGTACAAAAATAAATGAATAAAATGTATATAGATGTGTGTGTTAATATTTTATTCTTAATATTAACTGTTTATTTTCAAAATTTAAAATTAAATATTAATTAATTTGAATATTATGATAAAATATTTATCTCTCGATAATTATTTTTATGGAGCGTATAAAATTCATATTAAATAATTAAAAGTAAATAGAAAAAAAACTAACAACATCAATAATACACACTCAGGCTCATTTTAATTTTTTGTTTAGGACAGGAATTTATTTCTATTTTTGTGTGCCTAAGATTCACTATTTTTTGGCTTTGGGATATAATGGAATAAAGCAAAATGACTCTTTAAACTGTCTGTGTTTCTTTCAATTGTGAAATAGTAGTTAGTCAATGCAACTTTCGATGCTCATTATGGGTCATCCGAAAACAATCGCACTATGTTTTTAAACATAGGGGTCAGGCTGCGTATATCAGACCTCCCCTTACCCCGCAATGGGCGGGAGCCTCTGAGTCGTTGGAGTAATGTTATTGTTGTTGTTGTTTAGGACAGGAATTTGTGGGAGAAGGGTTTGATTTGGAGTAGTGAGCTCGGACAGAGGTAGGGTAAAAAATTTAATTTTTTTTTTAAGAGGGTGGGTCTGGTGAATGGGTCTAGATATGAGGTTTGGGATAAGAAAAAATTGTTATATATTGAGGTCGAAGAAAAGTTTTAGAAAAATACTTGTTCCATTTTTTGGAGGAAAAATTGGGGGAAAATAAGTTATTTGATAAATATTAAGTCAATTAAATATGAAAAAATTTAAAAACATATTTCAAAAAATATTTTCCTTCTTACCAAAGACACTCTTACTTTATACTCTTCTATTCACTTTTTCTGTCACATATTGAACGTGTTTTAAGAAAACCAATTTGATTCATTTTCAAAACTAAACTAAATTAGATAAAATTTAATATTTTGATTCTCTTAACAAGTAAAAAGTGAATGTTGATTTGAAAGGAAAAGGGGAAAGGAGAAGGATCAAGAGGGCAAGAAATGTTAAAAGGTGGCTAAGCAAATGGCTTTTACAAACACTCCCAAGTTAAACTAAAAGAGCAAAGGTCCATGTACATAAAAATGATTTACAAGAAACACAAATACAGCATCATGTGAAATGAAAATGTTGCAGGAATGAATACGATAAAAGATAAGAGAAATATGTCGAATTAGTTTAAAAACAAACTAGTCGTTATCCGCAACTCATCTTTCATAATATCGAACCATTCCATGTTTCGATTCCATGTTGTCCTCCTTGTAAACACCAAGAGGAGAGCCATGCACCGATTGAAGCACTTCTCCAGTCTTAGGAACCCTTAGAGTTTTGGGTGTCGTCCCAACAGATAACGGGTTGCTAGTCACCTGTAATTACGAAATACTAAGAATATGGATACTGGCATATACACTAGTCAACATTTCAGCTACTTCGCTTCATTTTCAGGGAAATCATCCTACATGAACAGTCGTCCCAATATTAGTTACTGCCATTTTTCAATGCTTCATGCTTCTGGGTATACACGTTACATAAACGATTCCATCCAAATGCGTATTAGAAGGTACTGAATGACACATTCATCCATAAATACAGAAATAAAAGATACAGCAAAAGGGTGTTAACTCTGTGAACTGAGGAAGTAATTTGAAGCTACATACACCAGGAGTTTGTAGAGTATCCTGCAGCTCAAACACCAAAACCTACAAATGTAAAATGATAAACGAGGAATAAGAAGGAAGAAAGCATTAAAAGAACCCAAGGGAGTCACAAGTTCAAATTCCATTGGAAGCAAAAAACTAAATTTCTTTCCTTATATCCAAGCTATGGTGGACAGAGTTACCTGGTACCTAGGTTGGTAGGAGATAGTAGGTATGTGAGGAATTAGTCGGGTGCACACAAGTGGGCTCGGATACCAAATTATTATTTTAAAAAAAAAAGAACAAAAGCATTCAAATATATTACAGATCAGAAGGTCATACCAACTGATCCATCAAAGAAAAATAGGGAAGAAACCACAATTGGAAACTTCTACAGGAGATAAGACGGTATAAAGGCGCCAAATGACTTTAACCTCCCCTCACCTCCACAAGAAAATTGAGAAAAGAAATTTATTAAAAAGAAGGTTTTCAGACGTACCAACTAGTTTTCTTACTTCCACAAGTTAAAAGCTAGAAATTATCAATCAAATCGAAGAGTGTGTATGCAACCAAAGCAACTTGAAATATGGTATTGCAAGATCAATGGCATGACAATTGACCACTAACATTGTTGCAAATAGTAAATGAACAGCATTACATACGAATTGCTTGATCTGCATCTTTTCAGCACCAAAGAGAGTAGTTTTAACTGTCAACATTCAGGTAAAGCAAGTGAGAGAATAAACTTGAGCACCATGATAAACTTGATTCAATCATGATAAATTCATGAAAATCCAAAAAACAGGGACAGAAAATTTGAAGCAAAAAATTAGACAGAATGTGCCTTTATAGCAGTTCAGCAGTCATTATCATGCCGGCCAGGGATGGAAGAACATCCAAATACTGTCATTCCATGTAACTCACTTATAGTAGGATGAAGAAGATTATTAGGGTCTATATATTATAAACGTTGGCGTATGGATGTATCTTGTTAATTATACTCTTGAATAATTTTGACATCTTATGTAACAATTGATTCTATTGAAAAAGATCTCAAAACTATATCAATAGCAAAGATTTAAACATTTTGTGTTATTAGGTAACATTCAATAATTTATATATATTCATTCTTGAATTAGAAAATATTAAAAGAATATTATACATACAACTGAAAAAAAATTAATTATTAATTTATAATTAGTTATAATATTTTTAAAAAAATTATAAGAATAAAATATATAAAAATATTAAACAAACGTAACTTCTTAAAGAAAAAATGGCTTTACACCATCAATTCTATTGAGCCAGCCGCCCTCCCTACTTCACTCTCCAACCCCCAATATCTTATTAAACTTAGAAGAAAAATAATAAAAAATTTGCCCAGGTAAGTTTCTAGATACAATGGCTCTTCAGTTTATGCCACCAATCAAATCTCCCAACCCCGTGCTCACTAAAAGTGATGGGCCTGAGCCACCTCTTCCACCTGTTGCAAAAATAAACCCAAGTAGTGACAATGGTATAGCAAGAGCCGTGCTACTGCTCCAAATGGCCAAACCTCAGTTGACGTTGCCAGCATTCTCATGAGCTCAGGTGCAGTCTTCTTGCAATTATCATGGTAGATTGATGACCATTTCTGCCTTGTTGCACCATTTTGTACAATTTGTTTTGCCATCTTATTGATCAAACCTCTGGTGATTATGGAGTCGCACATGATGATCGTGGTAGTCTCGGATCGACTAGTCTAACACGGGATTGTTTCCTTTTATTTTTCAATGTATCAAGCAGAGAGCTTATTGTTCCTTGCTATTCGAATAGTGAGCTTGCTAGTGCACACTCTTCTTATTTTAAAATCTACTAACAAAACACACCAAAATATATTCCTAATCCTACAGTTAGCTTTACTTGGGAAATATGTTCCCATGGTGCAATGCATGTGTTCCCATAACTTTTGGTGGTGCAGGAAATTGAAACCAAGTAGCTGCAAGACAAAAAAAAAAAAAAAAAAAGCACCAATACAAAATGGAGAATAAAGCACTATTTCGAAATAGAAAATATATGGCAGTTTCTATTCTAGGAATTCAGTGCCTCAAATAAATGAAACTGCAATCTTTTTTGACAGTACTACATGGTAAGTTGAATAAAAAATAATACCTTCCTCCTTGGATAGTATATCATCTTCCTTTTCCACTTGATGCTTCTCCAGGTTAGCATTCTCTGTAATTTTTTTACTCTGTTCGAAAGGTCTTCCTCTTCGTTTGGGCATTGATCGGAGAATTCTTCTGCGAACATTTTTCTTCACTAATAATTTTGACTCATCTAGGACTTCTCGTGACAAATCACTAATTACATTTTGAATCAATTTTCAACAAATACTCATGAAAAAAATTGCATGAATTACAGACCAGTCACAGTCACAACCTCAATATTAATCTAAATTTTGCTATTTATTTCAGTTGATAACTGGTAATGAATTCAAAAAATTGTACCTTCAACTCGATTTCGCCGGAGACAGTGGTGTCTATTGGCCGCGTAAAATGCCGGTGGAGAGAATACAACTACGGCACACAGTGGTGTCTATTGGCCGCGTAAAATGCCGGTGGAGAGAATACAACTACGGCACAAAACAAGGCAATCATTAACCTTTATCCAATTCGCCAAATTCAAGTGAGAATTCCTACTCAAAATCTTTTCTAAACAAACGGTTAAGGAATGAATAATCATTTTTGGAACCACTTATTAGCAGGGGATTATTCCAACTTCCTTTGACGAAAAATTATGTTATTTATATATGATAAAAATAGTTTTTATATATATATAATATAATATACGCCAAACTTCGAACCCCTCTTTAAAAAAAACTCCTGACTTCATGAACAGGCTTTCCCTCATCGTTAGTACTAATTACCACGTATGTTTCCATTAATTTCTTTTTGTTATGAAATGGTAATTCATATCATTAGTACTAATTACCGCGTATGATTCCATCAATTTCTTTTTGTTATGAAATAGTAATTCATATTATATATCATAATTAGTACATTTTTTCACTATGTACAAACAGCAATTACTCCAGTATGTTTTTGGTACAGTGAAGCTTTAAGTTGTATAACTGTTTTGAGAAAATAACACAAAAGGGTCCCTTTTAGGGAAGTAAAAACAAATGCCATTTTCATCTCTCGTTTCTTGAAATCCTCAAGATTTTAATCTCAGCTGCTGCAACTACCATACTTCACAGCTCAAATAACAACAACAACAACATACCCAATATAATCCCACAAGTGGGGTCTGGGGAGGGTGTAATGTACGCAGACCTTTCCGCTACCTCAGAGAAGTAGAGAGGTTGTTTCCTGTGAACCCTCATCTCAAAATCCATAAGCAGAGAGAAACTAGATATGACCATGAAAGTATGACATGTGACTATGAATGACATGCAAAGGACGGTATATGAAAAATAAACTAAAATAAAATAAAATAGCACACACTATGACATGCACATGAAGGTATGGAAAAGAAGGCACACAATACGACACATACTGCAGACACACAAGTGCCCCTGCCCAAAGAAAAAAACCTACTATTCCCCGAAATCAATGAACACCTAACTCTACCAACTACCCTGCTCTTCTTATATGCGACCTCCACTCCTTTCTGTCTAGGGTCATGTCCTCATTAAGATCAAGTTTCGCCATATCATGTCTAATCACCTCCCCCCAGTACTTTTTAGGTCTACCTCTACCCCTCCGAGTAGCTTCCACAGCCAGTCTCTCGCATCTCCTAACAGGAGCATCGACACTCCTTCTTTGCACATGTCCAAACCAACGCAGGCGCGCTTCTCTCATCTTGTTGGCCACCGGGGCCACCTCTAGCTTCTCCCAGACTGTCTCATTCCTAACCTTATCACTCCTGGAGATGCCGCACATCCATCTCAACATCCTCATCTCTGCAACATGCATCTTCTGTACATATGCATTTTTTATTGGCCAACACTCTGCCCCATACAACAACGATGGTCTAATCACTGTTCTGTAAAACTTTCCTTTGAGTTTAAGGGGTATCTTCTTGTCACACAGAACTCCAGAGGCAAGCCTCCACTTCGTCCATGCTGCCCCAATATGGTGTGTGACATCATCATCGATATCGCCACTATTCTGGATGATGGATCCCAGATACTTAAAATTATCCCTCTTAGGGATAGGATGGTTGGCAAGCCTCACATCGGTATCAGTGTCCTCTCGCTCACCACTGAAATTGCACTCCATGTACTCCGTTTTAGTCTTGCTTAGATTAAAACCTTTAGACTCCAAAACGAGTCTCCAAGCTTCCAACCTCTTATTAACTTTAGACCGAGTTTCATTAATTAGAACTATGTCATCTGCAAATAGCATGCACCACGGGACCTCTTCTTGGATATATAAAATAAATAAATAAACAAATAAATAAATAAACAAAGAAAAAAGGGTTGTCCAATAAAAAAAATAAACAAAAAAAAGGATTGAAAAATAAAAAGAAAGGGCTTGTGAACTCAGCCCTATGATAAGGAACCAAGAAACAGAAACAATGGGGAAGACAGATGCACACACACGCAGAAAGGAAAAAAATGCGGGAAAGAAAAAAAAAAGAAAAAAAGAGAGAGAAAAATTATAATTTTCATCTCTACGCATCAAGGTAAATATTCTCATCTTTTCTATGAAACTTTCATGAGATTATGAATAGATTTTTTAGAGTAGAAACATGTATAATTTCTGTTAAATTAAGAAAATATAGTCATAGGATTCTTAGAATGAAATCTTAATTTGGGGTCGATCGAATAACGATCCGTTTCAGCTAAAATTTGATGTGTGAGTTTATTGTATTATGGGTAAATATCGTTCAAAAAAATTTCAGATTCGAGGCTCGAGTGACTTTTTGACCCAATTTATAGCTGAAAATAAAGTTAGCAATATAGGTGTCATTGAATTCGTATTCTTATGGAGATTATATATATAATAGATTTGAAACATTTTGAGCTATTGGAGAAAGAAAAACATTGGTGGATTAGCTAGCTTGGCATCAATTCTTCAATTAAGATATGTTATGGTTTATTCTATGTGTTAAAGAGACTCTTAATAGTAATTAATATTCATTGAGCGATGTTGTGAAATTATTCTATGCATTTTACTGTTGTGATTTAGATGATTTGTAATGACCCTCAATTTAGGAGCCATAAGTACAGAAAAGTTAGCGTGAAAAATAACCTGGACTGGTTTATAGGACAACTTACAAACCGTAGGTTCATTCTTAAATATAGAACTTCAGGAAAGGAAAAAGTTTTCAAGTGCGGTATAACCCACAAACCAAGTGATGGCCCGTAGATAGTTTCGCAAATAGGACCCCAGACATGAAAATTTGAGTTTTCAGGAAAGTAACTTAGAGTTATCAAACGGTCCGTGAAAATCTTTCGTGAATAAGGCCAAGGAAGTGAGAAAAAATGATTAAGTGTGGAAGGACTCTACAAGTCCAACCACGACCTGTAAAAGGTTTCACGACCCATACTGTTGTTAGTGGTTTTCAGTCCAACAAAGTCAGTTTTCAAAATTTTCGGATGTGTCAGTAGATGAAGAGGCTTACGACTCGTAAGTCGACCTACGACTCGTAATCGGAGTTACGTAAGTCGCTTCTGACAGTTTTTAATAAGAGGCAATTTGATCACTTTCAACAATTCTATTCCTGTACTATGTCATTTTGGGGACAAAAAGGGACCTATTTCAGCCTCCAACCCCTAATTTCTATCACTTTTCGCTCTTAAATTCTCTAAGGCAAAAAGAGGCTCTTAAGACTAGGCAAGAACAAGACTAGGGTTTCCAAGGTTTCTTCCCCGGAGGCTTCAATTTCATTTTTCCTTAGTCCTCTAAGTATGTGAGTTGATTTATGTATATCCTTTCGGCCATAAAGTTTCCCATTAAGTATTTTTACCTTTTCTTTAAGTTCTTGAAGTAGGTTACTTCAGATACTGCAGAACCATGGGCTATTTGCGGGCTTACTATCGGAGGATCCTCTTAGCCATCTACATACATTGCATTCATCTGCAAAAGTGTATTGGGAACATAGAATCTATCTATAGATGTTGTGGAACTTCATGTCTTCCTATTATCGCTTACAGGCAATGCAACACTATGGCTATCTGAGGTCCTATAGAGTTTGATAACCAGCTGGGCTGAATTGCAGAAGGCCTTTTTGGAAAGGTACTTCCCAAGGTCGAAGAAGCTCAAGTTGAAAGATCAGATTAACAACTTTGAGCAACTTCTTGGTGACTCGATCAGTATTATATGAGAGTGATTTACTAAGTGCTTGAGGAGTATCCTAGACAACAAGATTATTGATAATGCCTTGGTGTAGATCTTCTACCATGCCTTTGATGAAAATAGTCAAGCTTGTGCTGATACTATTATGAGGGGCATGTTCTTAGATCAGCCATTTGCAAGGATAGCAGAAAGGATGGAGAGAGTAGTCAAGACCAATCATGCATGGGGGCAAAGATACAAAGCATACACCAAAAGTTCATGTGCTGTTAGCATTGGTTCAAAGCAAGTTAAGATAAATGAAGAGATTATGCAAGAGCTTGCCCGAATTTGTATAGTCATGGAGGTAATGATGAAGCAAAATCAGGAGCGAGTCAATGCAATACTATATCAGCCTTTATGCACACCCATGTATGATGAGCCTTAGTATGAGGACACTTGTTTTATTGTTGATCAGACGGGGGGTTTCAGGACCAACGCCCAAGAGTCCAATCAGGATTATTGGTGCCAAGGTCAAGGAAACCAAGGTCAGAACTTCAATCAAAATAAATCTTTTAGAGACAACCACAGAGGATACTATAATCATAATTAGGGCCAAGATAGAGAAGCAGATTGGGGTCGCAGAGATGGTTATAAAAATAGTCCCTATGTGCTACCATATAACCGTGACACATGTTTGAGTAGCTCAAGAGTTGAGAAGATATTTGATCATCTATTGAAGAAAGATGAGACACAGGATAAGACTTTAAGGGGAATGAAATTTGAGATCTCCAGTATTAATCAAAAAATTGAGTCTCATTCTATTACCATCAAACAGCTTGAGCAACAGTTCAGTTAGGTGTTGACTCAACTAAATCAGCATTAGAGGGGTACACTACTGAGCAACACAGTTTAGAATCCTAAGAATGAAAGGTAGTGCATGGTAGTTACTACTAGTGGTGGCAAGAACACCATTGATCCTTCTATGCCAGTTGATGTGGATGTTGTTCTAGAGGAAGTCATTGTGGTCTGGATACCAAAAATGATCGTGGGAAAGATGGGGTGAGCGAAGCAACTGATGTGCCTCAGAAGTTGAAGTCCATTCCTAGGCCGCCTCCTTCCTTCCCTTTAGGAATTAAAAAGAGGGAGGAGGAAGGCAAGTTCAAGCACTTTTCCTCCATGCTGAAATAACTCCATCAATATCCCTCTCATTGAGGTATTGGAGGAGATGCCAGGGTACACAAAGTTAGGACTTTTTTCTTTGAGGGCACTTGTATTGCATTATTAACACTAGACTTTTAGTAATTATGGGTTGTTGATAATACCTTACTTGTCATAGTTATGTTATCATATGCATTAGTCTGTATTGGTTTGTTAGATGACTATCTGATTTTGTTTTGAAAAGTGGTGTGGGTATCTTTACGTAAGTTTGAAGTGATATATACTATTAGGTTAAGGTCTATGTGTTGCTTTACTGCTTATTTAGATTGAGTCTGTCGCTTGAGGACAAGCAACAATTTAAGTTGAGGATGTTGATGTGCTGTCAAAATAAAACACTTTTGATGCTTAAAACTTGAAATTTTATAAAAATAGAGGGGTGTCATAGATCACAAGTCCAGTTTTGCAGCGATAATGTACGAGAGCCCATTATGGGTCGTGGAACACAATACGACCCGTAAAGATGTTCGTGAAGCATGCCGACCTAGTTATCCTATTTTATTTAGGACATGTATTTTAAATATTATAAAT
>JAOTQJ010000096.1:19181497-19192499 GCA_025642045.1 Solanum sejunctum | reverse complement strand
CCCCCCCCCCCCCCCCCCCCCCGGTCTCGTTAAGCTCCTCATACAAGCGTTCAAAAGCTGCAAATTTAGCATTCGTCACCGCCAACTTAGCTTCTAACTTGGCCTTCTTATAGATAACTTTAAGCTTCAACTTTTCCTAAAACATCGAAATATATTAGCCTCAGAGTGTACCAACTTGTAATACAGCCCTTTTCAAAGTAAATTGACCCATTTTTAAAGAAAAGTGTACTCTAGCATTGCAAGAAGAAATCTAACATCTCTTAATCTGATTTGAGGTAGAATTTAAAATATAACACAGGTAAGAATAATTATGGAACAGATGGGAACAAACATTAAAAGGCCATTGTGAATACACAGCACAAACTATTCGAAAGCAGGAACAGCCCAACAAGCTAGGGTGTGTATCACCATCTTGTGAGAGCAGCAGGCCACACAACAATCTGGTTCCCGCCAAGTAGATAGCTTCTGCTTCAATTTCCCTTTAATAAGGGACAGCACAGAGTGCAGAAATAATATCGATCAACAAGGCAAGTATGCATTCATAAGAAATAAGGTACTCCTGTCCTGGGTCCTCGCATCTGGTTGTTTTCTTCAGTTTCAGTGAAGAACTTCACCTCTCTCTCCTGATAAAGCAAAACGAAAATAAGAATAAAACAGATTTTATGAAACACAACAACTGACAGCAAAAATTCCATATATAGAAGATGTTGTAAGGAAAGAGGGAAATGAAAACATATATAAAGGGCATAAATAATAAATAAAATTAAAAAATTACAAAGAGAAGCAATGCTAACACTACACGTTCCAAAAGCTGGAGTTAAGATCATAGAACAACTGCCCGTGGTGAATGCACTAAACAGAAACTGCCTAAAAACTTCATGTTTTCTTCATCTTCCTTGCCACAAAGCTAAGCCAGTACAACTATACAGTTCCACTCCCTGCTTAGTACTTCAAAATTTATTTCTATCCTCATTCAATCACATTGAATGAGAATGAACCATCAACTCTACTACGAAGTCCACGCAAGTACAAGTCCAGTTGATTTGTCTATCCCTGTTTCTAGTGTATAGTGGTAAACAAATCTTACAAAAATCTCCTATATCAAAAATGATTTGCCAAGCGAGAGCAAAAAGCAGCTCAACAAGGAGCTTTACAGAAGGAACAGGCAGCTCATTATCCCTCACATCACACTTCCCAACCTTTTATACTGGAACATGGTACTTTCTAGATCATCAAGAATTTAAGAGGATCTCAATTTTTGACTTAAAGCATTTAACCATTCCTTTGACACATTCCATCAATGACCATTAAGAAAATAAAGCCAACAAAGAAGTTCTAGAGATAAACACCCTTCTATGATCCAACTACCGAAGCAAACTTCATGTAACCTAATGTAACACATACCATGTTGAATCAAGTCAGTTGCAAGATCAATTTTAAAAATTAAAAAAAAATAGGTAATCATCACTTTGAATTATAACGATCGGCAGAATACATAATCAAACAGAAAGGCATTACTAGGTAATCCCGTTATTTCAGGAAGGCTAACTACAAGTTGAATAAGCATGAAAAAAGAGTAAAAGTACCATATTCTCATTGAAGCTCAATATTGAAGCAACATTTCCGCAGCGATAACAGTAGTTGGGAGCAGACCAAACCTTCATAGTATAAAGGAAAGGGTGACACACTAAATATATATTTACTACATGTTTAAAAGAATGTTCATTCAACATGCCATAAAAAATATATTACTCGGTACTCACAGTAACAAGTCCTTTGTCCTGGAACATGTACTTCAGACCTTCCTGGACAAGTTGGTGAGCCCGGCAAACTAGATCCAACTTATTGATGTGATTAAACTGTAAACATGGCATGAGAATATTGTTAGAAAAGGATATATAGTATTATCTAACATCTTTAACCCACATACCTCAGTGGTGACCCTGGATCCAAACAGCCAACCTGCTCCTCGAGGACTTACTGCCCATGTTTCAATATCTTCAGGGTCACTCCACATAAGATCGCAAAAAGGGCCTTCATGGGGAATTTCACAGTTACGTTCAATGACCCTGATCTGCGTGTCATAAAAAAAGAAGCCATATGAGTTCTTTGTTTGTTGTTTTTTAGCTTAACCAAGAAATCCATTGTTTCTTGATTCAAAACTCAGCGGATAACCAAGAAGCAATGGTAGTTCTTTATGATCCCACATATTGATTACATTGTCAAAGTGAAGATATATCACCTATATAAACTTAAACAATGTGAAACTTGTTACAGTAAAAACCCAAACACATCAACATTCGAGTCACCTACCTGATCAATAGTCCTTACATCCGGAGAAAGGCCACCGTGGACACATAGTACCTGCAATGCAACACGGGTGGATTAATATATAGAAGAAAGGGGCAAGCAATTATTTTCTTATCAAGAGTACCAGAACATACTGTTCCATCTATAATTGCCGAGAGAGTGAGATAGTCAAATACGTCAGTGCAATACCGCCAAGCATTTGCATTTCCATACTTCCTTTGGCACTCATCATAGAATCCATAGACCTATTACAAACAGGTAGAAAGTGAAGATCAGAAAATAGAATGTCTGTAGGTGTTTGTTCCTTTGCATACCATGCATAAATCCATCCTATATAAGCAAATCTTCAAAGAAATCTAAGTGAGAACAGAACAAAGCCAAAGGCTACTCCAGTTAGCTCTTTGCAACACAGTCATCATGACAGCCTTACTGATATTTTATTACTAGAACTCATAACTATACCATGACCATAGAATGCAACGACGGTTTTCATTAAGAATGCAAGAGCGTATTACACATCGGCTAGACGTGAGTTCAAGAAAACGAAACCATCAGAGAGAGTGACCTTCAGCTCATTTTTGTCTTCAACAGTTAATTTTAATAAATAAGAAATACTGCATATTAGCTGGCCTAACTCCAATTGACCCACAAGTTCAAAACTCGACAGAGTATGGTCCCACCCCTTTGTCTTGCTTCCACTTAAATACCAAGCTTCCAGCAGCAGCAGCAGGGTTCGAACTCACCCTGTCCACACATCCCCTTATATTCTTATCACTAATACTGATCAAAGGTCCTGGGGACCTTCTTCATTTTTTGTGATAAGTTAAGTAGATTTGTTAATATGTGGTACCAAGCTGGTAATTGTATAATACATCATTAGAGAATCCAAGAATACCAAAAGTTGAGCTGGACACTTAGCAAACACTTATATTTTATGTAAAAAAATGCAAATTAGGTATAAAATTGTGCTTTAAAACAGAAGAATGTTGTTTTTTCCCATATTAGTCAAACTCCCAAAGGCCTTGGAAGCCATAGCTGCCAACTTTAGATCTGCTTATAATTAGTCAAACAGCCCAATGACAGCAACAGACCAATTGCTTCTTTAAGAAAGAAAAAAGTATAAACACACACTTCTTAAGTAGATATTATCTGAGAATTAGCATAACATCTAATACCTGAGTTAGTTGCCTGCTCTCATGATTCCCGCGTAAAAGTGTAATGTTGGCAGGATATCTGGAAGCAAATAAAAAACAAAAGGTAGGTAAATAAGAACCAATGCTCTATCACCTTTCAATAGACTAGCAGGAAAATCAACAGCTACCAGTGTCAGACAAAATTCACATTTGTTCAATTGAGGCAAAGAAGATATTATGAGTCAATCGTTGAAGATGAAAATATTGGGTAAAGTGAAAGACAGAGAACAACACAATGGGAATCATCATGACATATAGGCAAGAACATGGATATAAAAGCTCAATGCTTCCAAAGAGCATCAAAATTGACTTCAGAAAAGAAAACATTACTACGGAATTTTATTGAAATGATAATTACAATCTTTTTAAAATTATGTGTCCTTATCACAAAACCCACAAGGCAATTAACAATTTTGTCAACCCAATGCTTCAGCCTGATACAGTAAGGTATAAGCAGTAATACCATTTTCTAAAAATAGACAAGCGATACAAATTCTATTCAAATTTTTCTTTCCATACCTTGCTTTAAGGAGCAACAAAATTGTGAAAACTTCGAGACTATTGTATCCACGATCAACAAAATCTCCCTGCCCAAATATGAGAGATCTTACAACAGAAGGGCTGAACCAGAATCCTGGCATAAATTTTTTAACAAGATAATCCATAAAAGTCCATCTATGGACTATGGACTAGGAATAATCTATATGAATTTTACCATAAAGATGTAATTTGTCTCTGGCACATGACCACCAGTGTGGAAAAGTTTCATTAGATCATGAAACTGGCCGTGTATATCCCCACAAACAGTAACTGGACTATTAACAGGTTGCACATTTGACTCCTCAATCAGGATCTCCTTAACCTGTGAAAAGTGTCACATGATTTAGACACAAATGAAATACAATGCATTCTCTCAAGTGAAATTAGATGTGTTGCTGAAATGCAAGGCAGTAAACATAATTGATCAAATGCAAAAAAAGAATGTCTGCCTACTACAATATAACCCCAATAACTATTGTTAATGTGGCAGGAAGAAGATGCCAAACTAATGCACCATCGGTATTTTGGGCCACATGCTATCAAAACACATTTCTCTCAATAACTAACAAATAAAAGTAGATTGATTTATTTTCATTCCTAAAGAGGTGAATATCTTGCCCGGATATTCGTCCATAATGGTACAAAACAATAGTATCGGTCTATACAAAAAGCAATTTAGACATTCCCTTATTTGTGTAACGTGTCATACTTCAGAGAGTCATTCTTCTCTCTATCATGCATATCAAAAGAAGACGAGCTCTTGGTATGCTGGATTAGTTAGTACCACAGGAAGTCAAATGATTTACATGAAACAATCATGGGATTATAGTAGAAGGAACTTACCTGGCAACTATAACTACATAATAAAAAACAATAAGACAAAACTATAACTCAGGAACTTTAATTTGCATCCACCCAACAAAAATAAGCAAATCAATCCCCTATATTTCCATTTACACCCACCTCAAACGCACTCTATTGACCTGTATGCCTCCACAACTGGCTGTCTTGGCAAGGCCAGTAAATAAATCCAATAGTCATGTACTCAAATCGTATGTTAAGCATGACCAAATTTTGCCACATTATCTGAATTTTTAGGCTAATGGATGACATGGAAGCATGAATAGGAGCTTGAGTCTTTACTAATAGCTTCAATATTCAAAGATATCAGGTTGCAATAATCTTTGTCGGAAGCATCTAGATGAAAGGAGGAGATACACCCACACTTTGGCGAAAAAAGTATTTCTCAGCTATGTGTATACCATAATCGAGGTGAGGAAGAAGGAAAAAAAAGAGGGAGAGGAGGTGATTGACAGGAAGGTAAATGTAATAATAAATTTCTCTTCTTATTCTTTGTTCTTTTCTGGCTTTGTTCCTCCCTGCATAAGAACTTCGTTGCCGATTATTTTGGTTCACCCAGTTGTCCTACATAATATTGTTCTGTGCGTGATCCACCCTTTCTATGCTCATGTGGTTATTATCCACATATCGGCATTTCTTGATTGGAAAGAACTTAGATCTTAGAGTCTTAAGAATATTCTAGCGGACTAAAATATTTTCATGAGAATGATATCTCATTTTCAGTGGATGGTCAGTCCTACTCCAATGCTATGTAAGTCACAATAGGTTCCTGTTACAAACTAATTATGCTTTATAGCCTGTTTCTCGCTTATTATACTTTTATATTAGTGCACGTGAAAGTTTTTCCTTCTGGATATCACTTTACCACTATTACTGCCCCACCCACCCGCCACCACGTTTATCAACCTTGAAATTTGATTAAACGCCATGAAGTATGCAAAAGAATAGGCAATGACAAACCAACATGAAGATTATACAGGAAAAAACTACGAATTCCGCTGAGGTTAGTGAGCTTTTTCTTTTTAAAATTAATGGAGGACACATCTTGTTAGCATGCAAATGCCATCCCAGTAAAACAAGTCGACTAAATGGAGATATGAGAAAAATAAAAGCAGTACGTAGATACTTTAATGGGTAGAATTTTTAAGAGAAATTTTCGGGATCACAAAAAATCCTCACTAAATCAAGCTCCAAGAAAACACTAGCAGTACACATAAGAAAACCATTAACTTCCTCAAGTGAAAATGGGACTAATCTCAATCTGTTGAATGTAAAACACCGCTACTGTAGAGGCTCTACACAAATCATCCCCATTGACATTTCCCCCTTCCACACAAGCCTAAAACGAAAACCAAAATCAACAATATCTACAAGCTAAACCCAAAAAAACACAAAACAGTTTTTCCATTAGTAATGAACCACGTGGAAAGATCAATATAACCTTTACTTTTACTAGAATTTATGATTATTTTTTCCAGTAGACCTCTTGTTAGACATGTGTCAGCAAATCAATCAATCAACATTACAAACCTTACCTATTTAGGCTCAGCTAAGGAAACCTTCTGCATCTATTTCTGCTCTATAACGACAAATTTCATTGCAACAATTAAAAATACTTATAGATGTGCTTTTTGAAGAAAAAAAAGATAGTATTAAACATACGTATTCACAGAGGAGCTGAAGCTCGTCCTCCGCCAGATGTTGTCCCTCTTTCACCTTAGTTATCCACTGGTCCAAATCCATCGCCCTTCTTCTAAATCTAGTGCTCCTTCTTTCTAGCAATTAAACCTACAAGTAGAATATAATCGTACGGATTTTTTCTGGAGCGTAATGTGGAAGAGACGATTGATTCAACTGCCGTTCCGATGAATTGATGCCGGAAACTTGCTCGATCGGACGCTGCTCAAAACCCCAATCGGAGAAAACAGAGTTTCCGATCCCTTCGGATGGAGTGAATTTTGAAACCCTGGCGAAGTGAGACTTTACATACAGTGGTATTTTCGCCAGAAATTGATTGGACAATTTTACCCTTTCATCCCTAGCACCCTTTTTTGGAAACCCCACGAGTGCGATAAGTTAGTTTTCACTTGTGGTTTGTGGCCAAAATATAAAGAGATTTTTCTTTTTCCTCTTTGGTGTCTCCTTCTTTAGACTAAAACACCGATCTGGAGGATATACATTTGAAAAGTTTCATTTTACGATAAAGTATGTAATTAAAGTTGGAGTAGAGATATTTTAAATTTATAAATTTATAATTATAATTATAATCTATAATGCATTAGAATATTTTTTTTGATAATTCTTTATTTTGATAGTACGTAGAATTTCTCGAAAAATATGATATCTCACATCGGGTTAATTCTTAACTCTTTTCCCTCTTACTAAAATTATAGAATGTTCTTGTGAATTATGATCAATACCGGATATATAAATAGTGATTTCAAATTTAAAGGTTAATCATACTTTGACAATTTTACGTAAAGTAGAGTTTGATTTTTTTAGGGTGATATTGAAAAAGTTGACAAATAAGTCACTCTTACGATCACTCTATAGAATCGTACCATACGGCTCCTCGTTCAATTCTTTTGAATTTACTTATTAATTTTAATTTTGAATAGATTATTTATATGTATTCATTTTTTATTATAAATATATTGTTTGTGTCAAGTTTCTAAATTATATTAAATTGATGGTGTTATTGGCTTGAGCATTGTATCTCAGCCAAATGCAATTCAATTTTCAGAATTTGAATTTGAGATCACCATCTCGCCATAACCTTTTGTGATAATAAAAGCATATACTCATTTAATCATAGTGTTAATGTTTATATTTCAGTGAATTTATCCTTAATCATGTTTTTTTTTTTTTTTTGAAACATACTTCTAAGTATTAGTTAAGGTAATATCATAAATTTTTCTAGCAGCTATGAATATCAACCTTCTTTAATTAAGATTATGACAATCTATAATTATTTTTATTGTTAAAGATAATTTATAATCATTTATATCAACTATAATTACTATAACAATCATAAAATATAGTAATAATTAATCACAATCATCAGCTATTTTATTAATTATTATAAGTATTAAAAGTTGTCAACTAAAACTATCAACCATCATGATTAATTTTCAACTATGACGTCACATATTAAATTGATGTGATGCTGCTAAAGTGGATCTTATGATAAAAAAGTACTACCTAAAGGTATAAGTTTTACTGGGTGGTGTTTAGACTGACTTTGTTGTATATGGCGAAATGTTGATCAATAAAAATTTCTCATGTTTAGAAAATGCAAATTGTGAAAACGAGGATATTAAGATAGTTGCGTGTAATAATATGAGCCGCAAGATTATAGTGAATACAAAGAGAGGTAAATTAAAAAAGGTATTGAAAATATGTGATTACCAATGACATAATTCAACTTCAGTTAAAGAAGATATGACCTTAGGTAGAGGGACGTAGATATTGCAGGTTAGTATAGAATATTACTAAGTTGTAGATTATTATTTTGCTTTTCAACGAATTTATATTTGATGTGAATGTCATAACATTAGCCTTATTTGTGTAGTTTCTTCACTTCTAAAAATTGAATTCTATCTCCTCTCTTTTTCTCCTTTTTGTTCAAACTAATTTGAATGTGTAATACATATTAGAAAAGTAAAAATAGTTAATTGTTGAAAGACTAATTCATAAATAATGAATTTTTTTTTCTTCTCAAATCATTTATGGAAATTATTAAGAGGGTAGTGCAAGTCCAGTCTAATTAAAAAGAGGATTCCTCATTTTTTTGTCTCATTCAAAATTGTATGCATCTTCGATTGTCAGAAAGAGAATGTACATTCATTTGATCTTGTTCTTACTTTTGCGAGGCTATCACCCATTGTTTATTATGTTCTGATTGTTGCATCGTTTTATTTTTTATTATTGTTCCTAATTTGAATCTCGTCCATCACTTTTCTTCTTATTTATTATTATTTTTTCATTATCATTTTTCATATTAAGTTTATTGTCTCCTCTTTAAGCTGCCTCTTGATCAACTCGCACTTTATCATCTTTGAATCCCCATTCACCCCACCCCATTCCACTCCCATAAGATTTAATTACATTATATAAAAATAGATTTGAAGATAGTATTTCTTTTTTTTATTTATGAACACTAAAGAATACTTCTCTCATTTAAAAAAATATAATTTATTCTGATTTGACACAAAATTTTAAAAAGTAAATAAAATTTTTTAATCACATAATTTTAAATTAAAGTTATATTAAATCTATTAAAATATTTTTTAATTTTATAACTTTAAACATGTCATGTAAAAAAATTAAAATAATATTATTATAAATAAAAAAAATCATTTTCATTTAGATGAACTAAAAAAATAGATCATTATTTTTTAGATGAGGTCTGATGTGGTGTGAGACAGTATAAAGTTTTCCAACCCGACTGTAGATCCGCATCTTGAAAGAGGATAAATTCAAGGGTGGGAAAAAAGAAGAGACCCGACTGCGGGAAAAAGCCCTAATTTCTAAACGGCAGCACACATCTTCAGCTTATAACTCTGCAATTTCCGATTACCCTAAATTGAAGCCATGTCAGGAAGAGAAGTTCGAGAATACACCAATCTCACCGATCCTAAAGGTGTTTCCCACACACATATGTAACTGTTAGCTAGTTTTTGCTATTCATTTGCTTTTTAGGTTTAAACTTTAAATGGAAACAATTTTTTGGCAGATAGGAAATTCGGGAAAGGAAAGGACAAGATAGATGACGAGGAGGTCACTTTCCAACGCATGGTTTCCAAGGTTAGCGAATCCCGTTACATGGTTCTTTGAATTTGTTGTAAGTGATGAATGGATTTGAATTCCGTCTACTTCTAGAAAATTTGAGTTCACAACAGCACTTCAAAGTTGATGTTGATTTGTGTGAACCAATTCATTAACTAAGCTTTAGCTATTAGTCATATTGAATTGCACTTCATTTGGAAATTTAAGCTGTTAGAGACGAGATTTGCTTAATTATTTATATATTTAACTCCGCCACAGTTTATAAATCCAACATAGCATATGTTTCAGTTTCCTCTTCATATTATGCTGTTTAATTTTTTAATAAACTTGGCTATTTGCTGTATATGACTTTTCATCGGTACTGTGAAATAAATGATGTCTAAGGGAAATGTTAGTGGTGGATTGAAGAACTCTAGAGAAGATAGTGCAGTTTATGATACTGCTGTTTTAGGTAGGAGCATGTTAGAATAATCAAGTTCGCATCCCCTATTTGAGAAAAAGTGACTTGATTTTAATTATTTATGTATTTAACTCCGCCACAGTTTATAAATCCAGCATAGCATATGTTTCAGTTTCCTCTTCATATTATGCTGTTTATTTTTTAATAAACTTGGCTATTTGCTGTATATGACTTTTCATTGGTACAGTGAAATCAATGATGTCTAGGGGAGATGTTAGTGGTGGATTGAAGAACTCTAGAGAAGATAGCGTTGTTTATGATACTGCTGTTTTAGGCAGGAGCTTGTTAGAATAATCAAGTTTGCGTCTTCTATTTGAGAAAAAGTGACTCGATTTTTTTAGGTAAGAGTTACTCTTTTGAGATTAGTGTTAATGATACTAATTTTAAAAGCTTCCAAGTTTTCCTACTTAAGCAAAGCTTCTACATTCCCCTCTTATCCTCGTTCCGCCTCTGTTACCAGCTCCTCCTCTACCTCCTCTGTTACCATATTTTCTGCCTCCTTATTCTTCTCCTCCATCTCCCATCCACCTCACCTCCACTTTTTTTGCAGCCAATCCAATAACTTTGGTGAATTCATATAATAATATTCTTCCTCCTATCCATTCTATCAACAACAACAACAACAACATACCCAGTGATATCCCACAAGTGGGGTCTGGGGAGGTAAGATTGTACCCAGACCTTACCGCTACTTCATAGAAGTAGAGAGACTGTTTCCTAAAACCCTCATCTCAAAACCAATAAGTAGAAGGACTAGATATGGCAAAAGGCAGTGTAATAAAATGAAATGAAATGAAATGAAATGCAAGGTAAGAGAACATCAAGTGCAACTAACAATTCATAGCGCATG
>JAOTQJ010000096.1:19147416-19176362 GCA_025642045.1 Solanum sejunctum | reverse complement strand
ATAATACAAATAATATTAATCCCTGAATATCTTTGTTGAAAATTTTTTTTGAATGTATACATTAAATATAAGTAATATATATATTAATTATTAAATATTTTTAACAAAAATAATATAAATATCATCCATTTTTATTATAAAAATATGAACACTTTTAATAAAAATATTGACTTCCTGATAGCCGAAGTAGTCTTTGAAGACATTCAATATATATATTTATTGTCGTTTTAGTAATACAATGGATATAAGCGATGAAGTAAGATAAAGAGGTTTATTGGATCGAAAGAGACAATGTAATGCATGTAGTATACGTGTCAGTATTGATGCAGTGCTTCTCCCAGGTGTCTCAAATTTGTTTATCTTACTGGAAATCCATCTATATATATAAACACCCCCTCAATGATATCGTTCTCGGATAGCCTCTTCTTTCTTCACCTTTTATCTTTATCTTTATTTAAGCGGTGTATTTGGGGGAAGCAAAAAAATTATACATAATTATGCAGCCACGGAGGTATGAGTTTGGGAGGGCGGATGAAGCTACACACCCTGATTCCATACGCGCCACCTTGTCTGAGTTTCTCTCCACCTTCATTTTTGTCTTTGCTGGAGAAGGATCCGTTCTTGCTCTTGGTAACAAAAATTTACTTACTATTATATTCATCTATTTCATTTTATATGATCTGTCTCGCTAAGCGAGTTTTAAAAGTAGATGCAATTCGATGCACAACTCATTTCGCATTAGCAGGGTGTCCCCCTTCTGACTTAGACAAGTAGTTTATGGAAAAAACATTTTTTTTTTAAACATATCAAAAGTAATTTTGATCTTATGATCTTAATTAATATGTGAAGATATCCATATTGTTGCGATACAAAGTCTCACATTGGTGGTTAATTTGATGGGTGATCTTCAAAGCTGGTGTTAAAGAGTATAAATTGACTTATTATACTCCTGAGTACCAAGCCAAGGATACTGATAGCTTAGGCAATCCTTCTCCTTTTAAGTTAGTTTTTGGGGTGTGAGTTATTCTAAAATCTAATTCAACATATATACTTGGAGAGCATCTCATTAAGAGAAAAAGTATGACATCAAGGAGAGAAGAGTAGTTTAAATTTTAATGTTCTTCTAAATATACAATTCCAACATACCAAGTGGAATCAACTTGTGGTCTGTGAGCGTAAAATGCAAGCAAATTTTATCACTGGTAAAACAGATTATCCGAGTCTTTGTAAAAATGTTATACCCTACACACAAGGTTAATCGAATTTCATTGGCTTATGGTATGTACTTGTTTAGTACATTTCAATTTTTATTAGGGAAAATTCTGGCTTTACTATTGTGTAGTGTTAAATAAATTTTGGGATGGTTCGAATATATACACTGAATTAATTAATTTACCACAAATATGGTATATTCTATTAACATAAAAAATAATTAAAAATTATAGGAAATATTAGTGACTGTATAATATAGCTGTCCAGAAAAAGTGACTATACAATATAAAGTACATCTGAGTTATATTACATTGGATATCTATTATGAGACACTGTATACCTGAAATATATCAGGTATACATCAATATCTATTATGAGACACTCCATACCTGAAATATATCAGGTATACACGAGTATACCCCAAATGGTCATTTGTGGATATCAGGTATACTCAAGGTATACATGAGTATACCCAAAATGGTTATTTGAGGTAATTATCCCTTAAATTATTACTACAGCAAATTGTGTCCGATTAAAAAAAATGAAAAGCATCATTTACTGATCATTATTGAAAGGAAGTTCAGCATTTGAATATGTACTAATAATGTATGAATGCGTGTGCAGATAAGTTGTACCCGGATAGTGCTTTAGGAGCATCTAGATTGACGGCAATCGCACTGGCACATGCATTTTCCCTCTTTGCAGCAGTGGCGTCCAGCATGAATGTCTCGGGTGGTCATATTAACCCGGCTGTCACCTTTGGTGCTCTTGTGGGTGGCAGAGTTAGCATCCTTCGCGCCATCTACTATTGGATTGGTCAGCTGCTAGGAGCGATTGTAGCCTCTGCCTTATTGAGGCTTGCTACTGATGGCTTGGTAAGACACTCCATCGAAATATATATATATATATATGTGGGTTTGGTGGTGCCAAAGAAAATTAAGAATATTCCTTACAATATTAACTGCTGTCACTTAAAACTTTGCGCTCAATCAAACACCTAAATTGGAACACAGGGAGTATATTTTCTTTGCTACAAAGGTGGACTCAATCTGTGCATTCAGAATCGCATTTTGTTTATTAGATTATGAATAGATTAATTGTACACATTTAATGAATTTTTCGACATAAATACAAGGTTTGAGCTAGAATTGCTGGCCATTCCATCAAATAAGCACGTTTGATTTTCCTAATGAAAGAATTCTACTAGTAGGCCATTTGATTATCTAGTCCTTTTATACACAACTGTTTCTTCTCTTTTCGAGTTCAATTATTACTACTACAACTTTTTCTTGTCGATTCAGAGGCCAGTGGGATTCGCGGTAGCACACGGAGTTGGCAATTTGAATGCACTTGTGATGGAAATAGTGATGACATTTGGGTTGGTCTATACTGTCTATGCAACTGCCATTGATCCAAAGAGAGGTAGTTTGGGGATCATTGCACCTCTTGCCATTGCTTTCATAGTGGGAGCTAATGTCCTTGTGGGTGGGCCTTTTGAAGGAGCTTCAATGAACCCAGCAAGGGCTTTTGGGCCTGCTTTAGTGGGGTGGAGGTGGAAGAACCACTGGATCTATTGGTTAGGTCCATTCATTGGTGCAGCCATAGCTGGAATTATCTATGAGTTTGGGCTCATACAGGCACATGATGAGGCTCCAGTCCACACTCAACATCAGCCTTTGGCTCCAGAAGATTACTAAGTTTGTGGTTTTATTACTATGAGAAGAGACCTGTTTTGTTTGTGAAGTTTGTATGTTTGCCTTCTTGAATTGTTCCCCCTTTTCTTGAAGGTATTTGCATGGAGACTTGTTTAAATTTAAGCTGGTTACATTTGTAACCTTCTAAATAACAAAGATATATATGTTGTCCACCGTATATTACTATTACTTCATTTTATTGGTGACCAATAAAAAATTACTCTTATTGCAGTTAATGGAAAAATCAAATGATATTTTATTGGTCATTCCTATGTCCTCATTGCAGTGCTTATCAGTGTCTAGAGGGTGATAAAGTTAAGCTCAGTTTTCAAGTTTGAACGCGTTAAATTATTCGTTCATTTATTAGTTCCTCTTACAGGGATTTTATTAAAATATTTTACATACAATCATTCAAAAATATATTAATTATACTTCATAATTATAATTTGGATAATTACATTTTGTAATTATAATTATAACAATATTTTATATAATTTTCACAACATTTATATGCATTTGGGATAATTCGCTATACAATTTGTAAATTTTGTATAATGTTTGTATATTTCGTTATATAATTTGAGCCTAATGTTTTTATAATTTGCTATATAATTCACAGTATTTGTATATTTTGCTATACAATTTAATTTGCGCGTAACTGTTGTATAATCGCACATAACATTTGTATAAATCACGCGAATTATATAAAACTCAAACTCTAATTACTACTAGATATTTGCTGCAAGTCATAATTAATTTAAATTATAATTATATTAGTTAATTAAGTAGTATATATTTACTTATCTTCGTGACTTTTCCTTAAAAAGATTCAAGACTAGCCATTTGAATCAATGGTTAAATTTTAAACACCAGTTCAAAAAGTGGCTAGCCTAATCAAGTGTCAAGAAGAGACAACTTAACAACCCAGCCCAGAAAGCCACAACGGCCCAGCCTAGTCCAGTCCAATACCAGCAAGCTTTTATATTTAAGTTCCTCTTGTACCAAAAACCCTTTCATAGATACGTGGGGAGATAATCTCGATCTGCCGCAAGCTGAAAACCCTAGAAGCAGAAGGGGAAGAAACAGAGTGCAACCATGGCGACGCAGGATGTAAGGACTCTTTCGACTAAAGAAGCTGATATCCAGATGATGTTGGCTGCTGAAGTCCATCTCGGCACTAAGAATTGTGATTTCCAAATGGAGCGTTACACTTTCAAGCGCCGACATGATGGTATATACTCTATAGCTTCAGTATCTAATCTCATTTCTATGATTCTGTGTTTTTCATTATGTTTGAAGTATCTCTTCTGTCTATTAATTGTCAATAGTACGGTTTTACGCACAATAGTTTGCGGATGTTTATTGTTATGCTGGCATTAGAGGAAATCGGTTTGGTAAAGTCACGAACATAATTTAGGAAAAAAATGTTAGTAACAGTTCGAAAGATTCATATTTTTTCGCCAGTGGAGGCGCCATTACTTTCATTCAGAAGTTGTCAACTGTCCTTTTATCTCTACATACATTGAACTACCTGGTTGGATTTGCTCAAATCTTAAGATTAATCCGGTGTATGTGTATCAATCTTCAAGGTGCACTTTGTTGAACTGTTAGATTTCAGTCATATAAATGTAGATGCTTATCCAGCTGCTTGAGAAAGCAAATTCAACAACGGTTCTTATAGTTGTGTAGTATGGCTGTTCTAGAGCTCATAAATTAATTCATTAGGTACGTCAGTTGAATTGTTAGCAATGGGTCATATAGGCATCTCAATCAGATGAGGGTTGATGTGTTGTATCTAGTGAAACTTATGCCTATACAATATGCAAAGTACTTGAGAAGTATTCTCAAGTATGTTTGACTTTTCATGTCTGGAATGATCATATATATGCATTAGTTGTCGTCTATAAGTTGATCTTAATATGCTTGTAAGCAGTATGTTATTCCACTTTATTGGTTTACTTACCATAAAATCTGTCTTAGATGTGCATTTTTATTTTTTCTGAATTTTATTACTACTATGTGCCGAGTATACGACTTCATCATCACATGGTGTCAACAATATTTTCATCATTGGTTTGTGCTGTCCCCTTTTAACTTGACCTGTGTATTTATATACATAGGTATCTACATCATCAACCTTGGAAAGACATGGGAGAAGCTTCAAATGGCCGCTAGGGTGATTGTTGCTATTGAGAATCCTCAGGACATCATTGTCCAATCTGCCAGGCCATATGGACAGAGGGCTGTCTTGAAGTTTGCACAATACACTGGTGCACATGCTATTGCTGGACGTCATACCCCTGGTACTTTTACCAACCAGCTTCAGACCTCATACAGCGAGCCACGGCTCTTGATTCTCACTGATCCAAGAACTGACCATCAGGTTTACTTACTATCCTGCTATAATATTCTCTTTTTGAACTTGCCAATGATTAATAACCTGTTTGAATACTTTGCAGCCAATTAAGGAAGCTGCACTTGGGAATATCCCAACTATTGCTTTCTGTGACACTGATTCTCCAATGCGCTATGTTGACATTGGCATCCCTGCCAATAACAAAGGAAAGCACAGCATCGGTGTTCTTTTCTGGATCTTAGCAAGGATGGTACTCCAAATGCGTGGGGCCATTAATCCAGGACATAAATGGGATGTCATGGTAATGACCATCTTTATTCATTTTTTTTTGTCTTAGCTCCTATGCTGTTTCATTCTGCCTATGATGGTTGTGCATTCTTCTCATGTTTAATTGATGATTTAGTGCCTACTTGTGCAGTCTGTTACTGAATATAGGTTTTTCATTTGTGTCTGTTAAATTCTGTTTTGCAGGTGGATCTCTTCTTTTACAGAGAGCCTGAAGAGGCAAAGGAGCAAGAAGGGGAAGTGCCTGCAATTGCAGATTATGCAGACTACTCTACTAGTACTGCCCTTGGTGGTGACTGGTCTAGTAGCCAAATCCCTGAGGCGCAATGGACTGCTGATGCTGCAGCAACAGTTCCAGTAGGTGGTGGTTGGGCCGGAGATGGAGGTTAGTTTGTTATAACTGAGAAATTGGTTCTTGGTATTGTCTGGTAAAAAATTCAAGCCCATCTGTGAAACTTCATTGCTCTGAGATCACTCTGGCTCAGTATTAGTCTATTCCTTTTACATCTCCTGTGGTATACTTGAGTCTCTTCCATAAGCAAGCATGTGATGTCAAGTGTTTTTCTCATTCCTAAATTTGGTGTCACTAATAACCTTTTTTTTCCGGATGAATTTCTGCAGCTGATGGCGGATGGGACCCAGCAGCTGCTCCACAAGTTCCTCTACCAATTCCAGATGCCCCTGATTCTGGTGCCACAGGCTGGGACTGAGCCTTTTTCCCTTAAGCTCTTCATCCTTTCTGGATAAAGATTAGATATTCTGAGGTTCTACAATAGATGTTTTTTTAATGGCACAGTTAAAAGGATTTTGACTCGTGGATGTACTGAATTATTTAATCATTGCTAGAGCAGTGCTTTTTTGGAGAATTTGGAAGTGCTTTTGTTTTGGAAGAGTGGAAAATGTGAATTTTTGTTGTGGTCGTCTCTATATCTGCCTTCATCCCAAAATTTAGTGTACCATGTTTTTGTTTGGAGAGTTTTACTTTAATCACCTTTTGAACGTGGAATCATTCATGCATTCTAATTCAATAGTTGATGGGTCCTATTTTAATAAATTTGTGTATTTTGTGATTGAAAATTCACATTTGATTTTTCAGTGCGAAGAAAGGTAAGACAGTTTTGATCATTATGAATTTTGAGATGAGTCGATTGAAATCGAAAGGATGATTCAAACCCAATCAAAATGGAAGGCGTAGAATGATTTTTGAAAGTAAAAAAATTCCTGTAGTTGCAGGTAGCAAAAAAATTTGCTTTAAGAATGTCTTGGTGGTACAATGAAAAGATTACCTGCTTAATCTTATTGTTTCTCCAGTCAGTCATGTCATTGTACTCTTTTTGTGCACTGATATTTCTTGTGCTAATTTACAATCCCATTTACGCTAGAAACTTTAGATTCAGTTTATTGAAATTTCTACTGATGGTTGTCGGCAAATTCAGCAATCCAGGAGTTCCATCGCCAAACCATTCGGCTAGTTGCTGAATAGACCTTCAGATCACCTAAAAGTGACACTTTTTGAGGGTTCTTGGAGCTATTCAAAAAGAGTTTCTCGACTGTAAGCCGGAAAATGCCCAATTTTTCATTTATGCGTAAGAGCATCACTTATTCGAGATTAGAGGATTGTACCAAATAAGTAAATGTTTATCTTCGTTGTGTGCATTCACGTTCCTACAAGGAACCTCAGGAAATCAAGTGGTTTTCTCTGATGAAGACATCTCTCAATTCAACAGCATAACATGGTAAAATGACAAATAACCAATTACAGTTTTTACAATTAATGTGTAACTATTTCTTTTACTTACAACTATTTCTCCATGGGCAATCAATTAAGAATGACAAAACTTGCTTAATCCTTGGGTTTTATTTCTATGACTCGAGACCTCTACTTCCAGGGCAGCTAAAGATGAACCATTGGACCACAGAAGCAAAGCATAGAGCTTTTAATTTAATTTTTTCCTTCACAGGGTTGTCAGTTTTACTGCACCTGTGAGACTGAAACATATCCACCGTTGGAGGATTTTGTTAGCAAAGACAGAGAAGCACAAAAGAAATGCCATCAACCAGTTAACGCGGTACACTGGCGTCTTGCCTTGTGCAAATAAATGAATTGGCGATATTGTAAATTTACAATGTTCCTTTTTTCACTGTTGTCCCCTCATTCTCTCAACTAAATTTCTCCCCTTCTCTTCTATGTGACGTGCCCTCTCTTCCAGTTTCTCCCCCACTTTTTTCCCCAAACCAAGCATCCTAGCCCTTCTCCCTATTTTTGTAGACTTTGTATCATCTTCTCCAGTAATTTGTTTTTTTTCATCAAGCAGTAACAGTTGTCGAGAAGGGGACTTGCATTCTATGTTGTCCTCGGTGCTCCTGCGATGACCCTCTTGCTGTTCCTCATGCTTCAACAACGGCGCTCTCAATTCTTCCACAGGCTGGTTATTTGTGCTAGGCTGTGTTACAGGAACTGATAAGGCCGCATGTGGATCCAATGATTTGCTTTGTAGTGCAGACCATCCAGCTTTTTTTGTCTTTTCTTGTTTGCTTCCGCCATTGCTAGTGGTGCTTCCTGTTTCTGGACTATGCATAGGAACGGATAATAATGCATGTGGATCCAATGACTTGCTTTGTTGACTAGTCCATCTTGCTTTTCCTGGATTTTCAGTTTTGCTTTCAGCATTACCATTGACTCGTGTCGCATCAGCAGGTTGGGAGCTGGATGCTTCTTGTCTGCTGGCATGATTACCTGCACCTTCCCGATTCAGCCATATAAATGGAGCAACTTGTCGAGGGACCCAGTCATCCTTTTCAGCTAACATGAATGGGATGCATACACTTTCACAGTTTGGAAGCACCAGCGTTTCACGAATAGCAGCCTGCATTAGTTATGAAGAACCATCTTAAGCCTCTGAAGGAAATCTCACCTATTTTTGCTGGCACCATCACTACGAGCATGAATTACCATTTCAGCAACTAATATTGCCTATGGTTGACAACAGGAAAACTATACATTGGAAACGCTGCTTTGACAAAAAGTTGGATCAAATTCAAGCATCATACTACTATAAAGCAATCCATAGGAAGCAGAGACATCAGTGGTTGAGAATGAAACAAGTAGAAATAAATCAGTAGCTTATACAAAAGAAATGATCTTAAAAAAAGAACTTGCAGTCTGGGAAGTTGAAGAATTTCAAAATTTAGTCGAGTTGTTTCACAAAGAAAGAACTTCACAGGATAGTCATGATGAATACAGATGGAGGGGAGGGGGAAAATGGTAGTCATTTCTTAAAGGTCGTATTATGAGAAATTCCTGATCAGCTTTTCCACGCATATTTTGAAATGGATCCCTAGGGTATTGAGAAATGTGTTTTTTCTCTTGGCTAGCTGCGAGAAGGCGATCTTGATGGTGGAGAATTTGAGAAGGATATTTCTTCAATGTTTCATGTAAAGTTTCAGGGTAAGACGTGACTTTTATATTGTTGGATATCGTTTTAGTTGTGACGAGAAATTCTGAGGTGATTTTAGACTTGATTGGGTGATGTCGCTAAAAACTTTGTAGTTTGTACACTTGAGGAATGCCATCTTTTCCCTTATTTTGTTTTCTCTCACGGGAAGAAGACTAAAGAGGGAGAGGGAGGGAGGGAGAGAGAGATAGGCCAATCATACGGGACCCAAAGTTAGGCCAATCAGGTGACACCACATATTAAATAATCACAGTTTTTTTAAATAGGGCGTGGGTTATTAGTTTTAAGGGTAGAAAAGAGCCACAATGATAATGGTCAGGGCAAATTTAGTCAAATAGGTGGATATAAGGCATTTTTTATACCAATTTCCAGTACTTCAGCCCTTGGAGGTAGTTTTGGCCCTTCAAAGTAGGAAATATCCACTTATACAAAATAATTGCTAGATTATTTTAGGAAAGGTACTCTTTGGCGCCAACTTGTCTGGGATAGAAGGTAATTGTAAAGAATTAGGCTATTTTACGGAATCTCCAATCTCTCAATATTATATCTTTTGGTAATGATGATTGCTAAAATTCTAAGTGCTTTTTTCCAGTACGTGATATTTAAGACTTTGTCAATATTCTAGAAAGTCTTAGTTCAAGAGGATACCATGCCACTCGGTTAACCCACTACCTTTAGTCTGTAACAAATAATCTCAAGACACCTTGTGGGACTGAAAATGGATTTAAGCTAGTGAAGTGTTATAATGTTAAGGTAACATATTTCAATCTTCCACAATGTTAAAAGTTTTAAATCATGATTAAGTCAATATGCAGGTTAACAAGAAGAAGAGATGTATAGACACAGGATCGAATTATAGTACAGACAGATTCTCAATCTGACCTTGAACCGACTGATTAGGAACAAAGCGAGATGCCCGCTTGAGATCTTATGCTCCCCAATGGAAGGGTCCAAGTGGAAATCTATATCAGGCATCGATGTGAATCCGAACCATAGTTGATCTGAAGGTGGTGGCTTTATGTATAGCCTCATAGTTCCTTGAATGGAAGCGATCCTAATCCCCAGCGAGAATGGTACCTGAAGAGTTTAAAGATTTAATCCTTAGAATGCAAAAGAGCTTCTTCCACAATTTGTTATAGTACACAAAGAATAAGACACTATGTTCCTTCAGTACATGCACCGATAAACTCAAATGCTTTCGTCAGGCACAATATGATTAAATCACCGATCATCTAAGTAACACATGCAATAGCAGAATGCTGCCATATCAAAACTTCTCATGATTGTATAATGAGTAAATCCTTTTTTCATTCAGAATCGATTGCTCAACCATAATTCATACCATGTTCTCCTCAGGGCATCCTTGTTTTACCTATCATTATCTATTGATGTAAAATAACAGGTATGCTAAGGCCAACTTAATGACATCAATGATGGTTCCTACTCTAACAAAATAAGGAGGTCATTTTAAGTCAATTTAAAGAGAACTCTGAAGTTTTCTTGTATTTTAGATGAAAGCACTCTTGCTTGTAAGTTATATAAACATAGGTTTACCGGTAGATTTTGACTAACCCAAGTCAAGTGAATCCCTCAAGTAGACCATTTACAAGGAACTGACCTAAGAAATTAAAAGATCTCCAAGAGTTAGCTCAAAGGATCATGTATCATGACTTTAAACCTGACGAACTATGAGGGAACTGAACAAGCCACAAGGAAACCCATGGACAATTAATCTCTTTAATCAAGGGATATTTTGACAAGAACTCTCAGCGCATTCTCCTTAGAGGCTAACTATTAAGGGCAGTTTTGTACTTTTGGCTCATGGGTTGTCACTACTATGTCTATAACCATTTTTTTGTTGCGTTCTTTCTTTTTGGAAAAATGAATTTGGATGAGAAAACCCTTGTAGGGGGTTTAGAGTATCTTAATTCTTCTTAGCAACTAGTCATTTTAGTTAAGTAAGATAAGTAACTTCCCTTCTAGCTTAGTTTATTCTGTATCCTTTAAATATTGTTGTAGTTTAAAAATCCAATATTTTAGTTTGTGCTTTGGTTTCATTTGGAAGTTAATTTCTCCATTAAAGTTGGTTGTTCTTCTTGCATTGGAATCTGCATCACAATCAGAATCTGCAGTACAGTAAATTAGCACAAATAGTATAGGTGTAGGATGAATGAAATGGAGGCTCGCATACAAAGTCTAGTGTAATTTAAAAAGTGCTACCAAAACTCAAAAGACAAGTTCTATAGCGTAATGGTTAGAAATGCCATGTTGTATGGAGTGGAGAGTTGGCCAATCAATAATTCCTATGTTCAAAAGATTAAAGTTGCGAAGATGAGGATGCTGAAATTGATATATGGGCATACTAGGAGAGATAAAATTAGGAATGAAGTAGGAGTGCCTTTGATAAAGGACAAAATGTGGGAAACAAGGCCTAGATGGCTTGGACGTGTGTAGAGGAGATGCATGGATGCCTTAGTGGGAGGTATGAGAGGTTTGCTATAGCCTATGGATGGTTTCAAGAGAGTTAGGGTGGGGTAGACTGAAAAAGTATTGAGGAGAGTTGATTGGACAAGACATGACATAACTTCAGTTTATCAAGGACCATCATTACAGTGGAGGTTATGGAGGACACAAATTAGAGTAGGAGGTTGGTTAGATGTGAATCATACTATTAGTTATATTACTCTTGTTATTTTTTGTTCTTTGAGTTAGGTTATTATTTGTGGTTTTTTTACACTTCAATTATCCTTGTATCTTGTTATCACTATTGTTTAGGATGATTTATCAAGTTGTCTATAGTATTTTGCCATGATTGTCTTTATCGGTTATTTCTCTCTATACTGCTATCAACTGTTTTTCACTTGAGTTGAGGATCTATCAGAAACCTCTCCGCCTCTAAGGTAGTGGGGTAAGGTCAGCATACGCTCTACCCTCCTCATATCCTATTTTGTTGGATTAGACTGTGTCTGTTGTTGTACTGACTTCTGAAACTTTAATGTGAACCAACAGCAGGCAGTTTGCAAAAAAGAAGAAGTATTAAAATTTTCTGACGAAGAAAATAGTCATACCCCTGCATTCTAACCACTAAACTGTAACCTAGGCATTGATTTCCTTTTATGTGATTCATCTCTTAAACACCAGCCAGTGCAATGCTCAAGAATGCCCCTAGGTATTAAATTGCTTCCCCTGAATGGTTCTGGTTTAAGGATTTGGTATAATTGGGTGTGTGAGTAGTAATTCTATCCTCGTAAAGCCTAAAATAGTTCATCCAAACAAGATGTTGTGGACACACAACTTGAATCCTTAACATCGAGGCTGTGTGAGCTTTGCCAGATACTAAACTGCTCTACCCTGTACATAAACAAGGATTAAACGAGCACCTTCACCCTATCGGTACAGACCGAATAGCCCATTATATTAAATAAAAAAGTTCTTTACCAACCTGTGAGACCTGCTTGGCAACAGAATTAAATATAGACTTCCACTTAGATACTTGAGGCAACACACTCGGTGTGCTATTGGAGCTTCTCATCCCATCTGAAAATTCACATTATTAACACACCTTGAAAACCATCTAAATAATTTCTCTTTAAGAAATAGTTAGACTATTCCCTTTTAAGCAACTGCACGAATAACCATTAAGCATGCCCAACCAAATAAACATTGTTTGATTGCAAAATCCAAATTTTTGAGAAGATCATAGAAAATATTACCTTCCTTGGTTTGATCCATCTTATCAGCATTCACTTCAGAATGCTTTTGTTTGCCAAACTGCTCAACCCCTTCTAGTAAATCATATTTCACATCATGAATAGCAGTGGATTCTGTTTCTGGTTCGTCCCCTTCAGGTAAATTAAGGTCCTGAACTGCTACCCTTGTCTCAACATCCAAGATTGCATCACCAGAATACTGAAGATCAATTTCGAAGGCCCAATACTCATTCATGTCTGAGGGAAGAACCCTCATCGCACGTATATAGGGAGGAAGGTTACCAATATCAATAGCAGTACATGTCACTTCCCCTATGTAGCTAGGAATTCGTAGATTTGACAGCGTTCTCTACAAGTAAGGGCATACAGAATCATAGGTCAACTCGACGAAGAAAATTTCTCTTTAATTTAATAAAATAATGGAAGATGCACAAAATATCATAATGAAACATACAAACCTATGAAGCTTCAAATAAAGCAACAACAACAACAACAACATACCCCAGTGCCTCAAAAGGCTCCCGCTCATTGCGGGGTGAGGAGGGGCGAATGTACGCAGCCTAACCCTTATGTTTAAAAACATAAAGCGGTTGTTTCCAGATGACCCATGAGGAGCGTCGAAAGTTGCATTGACTAACTGCTACTTCACCAATGAAAAAAGCGCAGATAGTTTAAAGAGCCATTTTGCTTTATTCCATCATACTCCAAGACCAAAAAATAGTCAATTTTTGGCTCCATCCGAAAATAAAGCATTAGTATTAAACAAATTTCCTGCCATGATGACTTCCGTAGGAACTCCTGCTAGAAGTATTAGTATTATTTTTGGTACTTTTGTTATTTTATTATTTCCATATTTTCATTATTAGTTTTCTATTGCTACTTGTTTTGTATGCCTCTATTTTCGTACTATCCTGATGTTATTACTGCTTATGTCTCCATAAATGTTGTGCTTTTGCTTTCCTTGAGCCTCCGGTCTATCGGAAACAACCTCCTTACCTGCCAAGGTAGGGTTACGGTAGAGTGTACTCTACCGTCATAGACCCCGTTTGTGGGACTACATTGGAGAAGAGAAGAAAATCAACCTTTCCAGACCCAATTTCTAAAACACGAAGAGAAGAAACTCAACCATTCCAGACCCAATTTCTAAAACAGAAAGGTTACATAATATGGAACCAAATTCATTTCTTGCCCAAACACTTGCAGTTGACAAATCTCAATTGCTAATTTTCCACTTACAGTACCAAGTGCAGAAGATGGTCATTTGCTTCAAAGGCAATAGTTAGACCAAATTATGATGTCAGTAACCAAAAAGCTTAAATCAAGATAAAAACATATAGTAATGGAAAGAGAAAGGAGATAGCAAACCTGAAGCCTGGCTTGCAAAGAGGTTTTCATCCAGTCATTTCTTTTAGCATCAAAAAACAAACGGGATATCAACAAGTTCCAACAAAGAGTTCCTTCATCACCAAAAGTCCTGTCATCAGAATCTGCATCAGAAGTAACAGACATTTGACTCCGGCTTCCTGATCCAGCAGATGATGTAGATGAAGGCACTGCAACATCCTTAGTAGAAAAATCAAGAGGCTTTCCTGATGGAGCCAACTTGACACCACCACCAGCAAAAGCAAAGTCTTGGAAGGAATGAGCTCTATCACTTATCTTCCTTTCTTCATGATCTGATGATGAAATGCTGCTTCCTTTATTTTCTGGAATACTTTTAGAAGCTTTCTTGCCAAGCTTTTTCAAAAATTGCCGAACTTTTGATGAGGAACCATCAAACTTACTTGATTTATCACCTAAATCAACACCAACGCTTGAATACGGTTTCATAAATGAAGGATAACCTGTATTTAATGACGCCAGGTAATTATGAAACTCTATGTTCAACTTGGCAAACCACTTTAGTTTTTCTTTGTCCTCGCAGGAAGCAAGACGAAGGGATTTGCACCATGCTTCCTTCTCCCAACATGTCTCGAAAAAAATGTACAGTATTCTACTTTCTTCATATAAAGTTGATGCTCTGCACTCTATTCTGATAGGATATCTTTTCGCCCTGTAAGATTGCAGCAGATAACACCAATTGAAGTTGTAAGTTATTGTTATTACATCTCTGCCAAACAATTAGACAAGCAACTTAACTATGTGTTCAATAAAAGGAGATTAACTTCTACATAAAAAGTAAATAACATTACCTTCATCAAAAATAATACTACCTTCTCTAATGAAGTCAATTTTTTTCTGAATTGTTTACCTCTTGCATTCTGAACTATTATACTCCAAACTATCACAGATCCCTTGAAAGAATACAATGATATAATATATCATTATGTTCCACTTATTTTTGTAGGGGAATAAATTATTTCTCATATATTTAAACAATTATTTTTATAACCGAGAAATCCGTCTGTGGCCTGCCCTTTGGACCAACCACAACCTTCTAAACTCGGTATATAATGGGCCCACCCCTCTACCCTTCTCCACTTAAATACCAGGCTTTGCCTTGCATAGTGTAGGGCTTGAACCTGAGACCTCAGCCACAAATCCTCCACCCTTTGCCACTTTAGTAGGTCTTGGGTTATTAACTTATTTTCACACTCGTCTTTTTCTCTCAGGAAGTCTCAACTGCATTGTCAGTTGAAGCCAAACTGATAAACTGTCATATGATGCTTTAACCCGTTATTAACTATTTTTCACATTGTTTGCCATAATAAGCAAGCTTGCTCCCAGGTCAGCACAGAGGTCAACTCCACCTTCCCCTTTGTCTTTGTGTACTGTTCATCCTTGACCTTCTTTCCGAACCCATTAACATTGGAACACCCACCATGAAGATCACTTAAAGTAACCTTCAAGCCTCACCCTTTGTATTGTACCCCGCCTAGAAAGAGGTTTGCTCGGCCTTTGTCCAAGAAAGAAGGAGATCTCATGAAATTTTCGTATACCTAGGCCTAATTCCATTTATACACACACACACACACTTTTTTGACCAAAACTAATATATTCCTTTTTCCAGAATATGTCCAATTTAGTACTTGTGAAAGTTTTGTCATAGAATATCATATATTACACAAAAAAATTACTAGTTTGTCCTGAAGACGAAAGGAACAAAATCGAACTATAATATTAGTATGAGGTTGCTTTTCATCCCACAAGTTCCTGTATCACCATGAACAATAAAGATTGTAATAATAGCACAAAGTCAAATCAGGATATGTCAATTGTCAGGAGGTTCAATTGTTTTTTATGCCAAAAGAAAAAGAGATACTTGCACAGGTATTACAAGTCACATCTAAATCCTAGACAAAAAGTATTGGACGACAAAAAAGAGGGAGAAAGTACAGAAAATTGCAAAGCATTGTTCCATTATGTAGCTTTTAGCTCCAAAGTGAGCCTCAAAGTACTCCATTATATATTGAACAAGCACCACAAACGAGCTAACGAGCTAATTGAGATCCACCAATCTATGGTGAATATTACAATGCTTAGCAAGTAAATTGAAAAGTTAATATGCTCTCATGGTCAACCACCTATCAAAAAAGGAATTCAACATTTTCCAGAAAAAAAAGTGATTGTCCAAGTTTGATTAGAAGAGTAGGTCCAGTTTAACTAGAAGTTGGAAGACTAGTTTGTTGCAGCCCAACATATGAAGGAAATCCATTAGACTTTACTCTTTCTGCATATATTTCTCCAGGAACATTACCAAATCATACGCACAAGTCCATGCATTAAACAAATGAAAGCCGGTTATGATCAGTCACATGAATCACCGGTATTTTATTAAGAGCAGTAACAATTAACTGAGTCTTTTAAGAAGTCAAGGATGATGCTAGTTTCAGTTGAATGGAGCTCAAAAGGTGGGTAGAAAGAAGCAGGGATTGTTATCCAAATAGCCGGTAGGATTTACAGTTTACTTTTCCTAGCTGGTAGACATAGATAAACACACTGATTTACACAGTTATACACATTATAAATGACTAATACCCATATAATACAACTCCTGGTTATTTTTGTTTTAAGCTGTTGGATGGATAGCTATTTAGATTAATTCTTCAAAAAAGCGATGAAATGCTTACACATCATATTCTACCACGAGGATCAAAATTCAATCTCAAGTCATCATTCCCGAAAACCTCAATTCCATTTGTCATCTTCTTGAATACCATGGTAGATTATACCACAGTGCAACATTTGATATTGTACCTTGCTAAAGCAGCCAACCAATGAATCTATCATGTAATCTCTATTTGCCACGCAAAGTATGATGTATAAAAGCTCAAGTGATACTTACCCATAAACAAAAAAATAATAGAAACAAAACATTACTCTCAAACAGGAATCAATCAGTCACTAAAACATTCATTATGGTGCATAATGCAAATCAGACTTCCTTCTTCAACCTTATTCAATGAATCCAGGAAAAGTAAAGTTTATTATGGGCATCAAGAGAGATCTGTTTTAATTTGCATTAGCGGCAATAATTTATCAATCAACTTCTTCATAATAGAGAAAACAGGTTCTTCTAAAAATGATTTTAGCTTTCTTATTAAATATACTATGCAGTTGTCCCAAAATTACAGACAGAATTTGAACATCAAGTACCATAGCGAAATTTTATACTTTTAAAACCAAGAAGCAAGTGACCTACTTTTACCCAAAGATACTACAGCTATACATGTAGGCAAATTTGTGGAGATCAGCTTCCAACAACCAGATTAATTCACTCTCAGACTAAGAAGAATGTTTCGGCTCATCTTTATGTCTACTCTAGCCGTCCTGCAGCCAGCAATCCAGCAAACAGAATAGAACTTAGCACACCATTCAACTACTTCCTCATACTTTTTTAAAAGAATTTTAGCTTTCTTATATTAGAACCAAATCCGCAGATGCAATTCCCAAGATCTCGACCAGAGGTTGAAGTTGAACTTCAAATATGGAAAATGAAAATGAAAAAAAAGACACTTAAGCTAAACACAGCAGCAAATGATCAACCTACTTCCGCTCTATGATACTACTAAAATACATGTAGGCAGATATGTGTGCTTCAGCTAGCATTCAACTGCCAGATCAATTCACACCTGACTATGAAGAATGCTATTTTCTTTTTATGACAAGGGAAACTTGTAGCTGCAACCTTTTGGGTGCGCACAACCCTTTGTTTGCTTTTGCTGGTAAGGGGTTTCGAACTTAAGACCTCCAATATGGAAGCCCCAAGCCCAAACCACTAGGTCACCTCGAGGAGTACTATGAAGAATGCTTTGTACTTATATTTATGTCTACCCTAGCTTTTATATCACCTGCATCACATGACAAAAGGACATAGCCTATAACTAAATTACAGCTAGAGACTAGATAGCTCTTTCCAGATCTGTTGCCTCCAAATCTAAGTTATGTACTATATTCATAAAATTGTTAGAACGAGTGTCATATCTTGCTAATGATTTGATATTTGAAATTAACGACTCAAACCAACTTACACGACTGGGAAAAAATATAGTTTGGCAGTTCAACAAAAATCACTTCAAAATATAATAGTACTTTCAAAATTACCATTTTCTAGAGGACAAGCTTGAGGCTGAAACAGCTTCTACCATGCAACCTTTCAGTGGAATTTCTACATGGGAACCATCTGACTCTGTTAGTACGAGATGATGATCCTTGATTTGCGCAAATTTCTGAGTCGGTGTAACCTCTAAGATCTCCTTCTTGCCCTTTTGCTGAGTAGAGGCTTTGTCCACAGGAAGAGCCTTTGGTATTCTTTCAGATTCTATAACCCAGACTAAACCCTGGGAGGCACACAAGCAACAATACAGTAAGTTGAAATGGATCAAGTCCATGTAAGAAAATGTGAAAGGAACTTGAATTGACAAACTTGATGCCTATCGGCTATCGCACAATTTGAGTGTGAGAACACATCTTTAAACAAAATTGTAAAAAAGGAAACATTGTTAATAAGATATTATTATGATTTTTTTTTTGATAACCGAGAAATTCGTCTGTAGCCCGCCCTTTGGACCAACCACAGCCTTCTAAACTCAGTGGATAATGGGCCCACCCCTCTACCCTTCTCCATTTTATATATTATTATAAAACTATATCAACTGATTTATTGCACTTGAGCTGAGTCTTTCAGAAACAACATCTCTACCTCCACGAGGTAGTCGTAAGGATTGTGTACATTCTACCCTCCCTACACCTCACTTGTGAGTTTCACCGGGTATGTTGTTGTATAAAATTATATTAATTGTGAAAACAAAATATCTTTTTATGGTAATAATATCCTAAAAAGTCTGAAAAATAGTTAGCCCAAATACCACGGTGTTTAAAAAAAGTCTGAAAAAAAAAATACTCAAAATTTATACCCTCAGTTTGAAGATAACAGCAGATCTAATCATCTAAACTGATAATCCCTCTAGCACATCCTATCATGTTCCATTCAATGGAAATAATGATGTGATCTCCTCTCATTTGTAACATAAAAGACATCAAGGACCTGTTAGAATTAGAACCCTCTTGTAGGACACCTTTTATATTGTCTGAGGTTTCGTACGATGTAATTTTCTACTCTTTTGAATTTTCAGTTATATAACATTAAAATATTTCTCAAGGAACATCTTTTCCTTTCTCTTTAGAGAAGGGATTAGATGACTGAAAGCTAAATGTTATTCAATCTTACAAATAAAAATATCCGCTAACAGTAATCATCTTATCAAGAAAAACCATAAAACCGAAAACTTGGTCTTCCAGGTCCTGTTGGTTTGGTTTGAAGGATTTATTTGGAATGTGGTGTCAGGAAGCACTTCTAGCGTTACAGAACCTAAATATTGAATATTAAATTGAGATGGTTTAAAGAGAGAAACATGGATAGTTACTTATAGAGGATTCATATGGTGAATCCCACTAACATGGAATTGAGGCACAATTGTTATTGTTGAAATTGTTGTCAAGAAGCACAAGAATCCACTTGTATGTTTCAATTGTACAATGTTGGGATGGTTCTCAACATGAAGCGAGAATTTCCGGCAATCCTCACCACTTATCATTTCACCTTTTAATCTTTCCCAACATAGACTTAAATCTGTGCTAGCATTAAATCTCTACACCCTTGAAAGTGAAACTGCTTACAACACCCTATTAGGAAGGAAAGATCAGTATTTTTAGTGCAAAAAGCATTTTGTAGGTGTTTGGAAGTTGTAGAAGAATGTGCTTTCGGGAAAGCACAAAAATTGATTCTTATATAACTACTTATTTTCCCACACTATCAAATGAAAGTGCAATATGTTTGCCTAAGCTTAATTTCAATTATAAACACTAAGGGATTGTTTGGTTTGAATACAAGTTATGATAGGATTAGTAAAATGGATAAATTATGCTGAAATTATTTATGATGAGATAAGTTAAGGTGACATTAAGCGTTTGGTTTGTTGCATTCAAAATAGTATACATTGCATACATTTGAAGAACAAATTATTTGTTGCGTTCAAATTACATTCTATCAATATCCCCAAATAGAATACAACAGTTCAACAGCCACACACAAGTGTGCACACACGGGCTCAAAGACTCACATGTACTCCCTTAATTCCAAAATGTCTAGCACTTCTCATCTCCCGAAATTTCAACCTAAATTGCATACAATACAATTATTCACTACTTAGAGATGGGAATATTGCTACTAATATACTTCTACAGTAGTTTCCAAATCTTAATCTGTTAATTTAGCTGTCTTATGACCCAATCAGTCAAACTGAGCAGCATAAACATTAAGCAAGTAAAATGACTTACCTGCTTCAGGTACAACGAGAAGTCAAAATCCCCAGGAGACGATAGCGACCCCTCCGGTTTTGCTTTATCCACTTCACGAGCAACTCTACGGTTCAACCAGCGTATCAAAAACACCACGCCCACAGCTTCCAATGCAATAACCGTTACAGCTCCTAGAACAAACACTAAAAATAGCAACAACATCCTTCTCTTTCTCCCAAATTTGTCCAACAAGCTAAAAAATTACTAGTAAACAAGCTTCGCTGTGTCATAAATCCATCATTTTTTGCAGAAACCGTCGGATCCTTAAAGATGAAGAAGGGATTTGAGAGAAAAAGAGGAGAAAATAGGTCACCTGTAACTAGGAAGAAAACCGTTTAACAAGTTAAACGAAAATTCTGGGATAAAGTACTACTTACTATAAGCAGGGTTCAAGCAAAGTTGATGACCAAATACTGACCAACGCGTTTGTAGATTTTTTGAATTTCTTTAACAAATCAAATTAAAGTAGTGGCAATTTTTTATGCCCTCCAATATTATATAGACACAAAACATCTCTAACGCTTTCTAATTTTACACTACATTTAAAAAAAGAACTTTCAAAATATTTAAAATTATTTTTAAAAATTTATATAGAGAATCATTTCAGAAGATAAAAAAAAAATTTAAAGATAAATTATTTTTATATTTTTTTAAAATAGACCAAAAAAAACTATATAAAAGACATTGCGTCAGTATAAGTATCTATTTGTGTACACCCGATATAGATGTTAATTAAAATCAAATTAAAAATACACTTATATTATGTCTTTTATTTGGTCAATCTGAAAAAAGTATTATCTCTTTATAATTGAAATATATAATTTTAATTTTTTTTATTCCTAATAAAAATAATGTCAAGAAGTATTATAGGCTATATATTTCAAAAATTTATCTTTATTAAACTTTGTACTAAAGTAAATAGTGATTCATAATGTGAGATAGAGGAGCAATATTTTCTTTAAATAAATTGTATTCTCCTTCCTCTTTTACTCGATCACTTTGGATTTGGCATACTTTTTAAAATAAAATAATAAATTATTTTTTAATTTTTTAATTGAATAAGAAAAAAAGAAACGTGGACTGAGAGAGTATTTTTGAAAAAGACATTGTTATTTTTCTATTTTAATTTTTTTCCCAGAGTTAATCTAATTATTCTGGTGTGGTCCATGCTGGTTCTTATTGGACTCCTATCAATTATCATTAAATCATTCTTATCTGTCCTGGCCTAAATCAGGAAAAAAAGGGGGCATCTGAAAATGTGGGCTGTCCTATTTTGGCAGCACAATTTAACTGTTGTTGTTTGTATGTTTTATTTGGCACAAATATCAATTACCCAATTCAATTTTAAATAAAATGATATTATTTCAAAAAACAAATTCTTTTCCATGGATTTTATGATTGAAATTCTAATTAATTTTTACATCTACTTCAGTTATACATCCTTAAAAAGAATTTAAAATATTACATTTATAAATTGATAATTAAGGTTATTTCATTTATGGTATGAATATATGTAACTTATGTATAAATTTAAAGTGAACTTCAGTATTAAATGATTGATTAAATTGTTGAAACTTAAAGAATATATATATGTATTTTCTTGATAAAAGGATTCAAACATATATGATTAGACTTCTAGCCATTGCTTACATGATTGAAGTCCAGACTTTTTATATTTGTGAATTTTTAGTTATTACAAGCACTTGATACGCTTGAAAAAAAACTATAAATAGTGCTAAAAAGTTTGTTGGGTGTATTCAAATTGATTTATATGATATATTGAGTGTACATTTTAAATTTGAGCTTATTGAAACTAAATTTGGGCAATAAGTGGTGTGTTAGATTTTGACAAAAATATATTTAAAGCCACACCACTAAAATTTAGCCAATTCTTATAGGCATTTTAGTATTTAGCAAACATACACAAAAATTTATAACAATTTAAATGAGTTTGTTAGATTTGTTATTCTTTTGATAAATTGACGATTGATGTGTATGGAATTTATTTTTATTTGGAGTAGATTTAAATCTTGAATCGTGTTTGATGATTGAACTTTTAGTCTCTTCATATACGTTGATCACATATCTGAACATAATTTTGACAAAGCCACACCAAACTTTTGACGTAAGCTATGTTATTAAACTTTTGACAAAAATTAAATGAGATCCTAACACTTTGTTATTGATAGCCATTTTTGGGGGGTGAAGCTTTTGAAGACTAATAACCAGAATGCAAATTATTTAAAAATTAGCCATCAATAACAATGATTTTCATCTCTCTATCAAACTTCGTCACCTTAATATTACAAGAGTATTAATTGAAGTTTAAACTATATAATTCAAACGTAAAACCATAGAATCATGAAGTTAGAATATTTTGTTTTTCTTTACACTAGATTATATATATATATACACAATTATAGTCAATGTGGACGAACTTATATGGTTCCTAAAGTTAAAAGATATTTTTAGATATATATGTTAGATTCATTGTATAATATGTCAATGGATAATGATACATATATAGAATAAAAAATTACATATGAATACTCATATAACTTTTCGTATTTTTATGTAATTTTTCGTTTATTATACATGAATCTTTGCCCTAGGTTATAAATATCTTAATCTCTCTTAAATATTATAAAAATTTAGAGGAAGAAGTTTTTGAGAGAGAAGTTAGAGGAAAAATACTACAGTACATAGTAAGAAAAAATTTATGTTCTTAAGATTTCAAGTGTGATTACAAGTTATTAAGTGTGGTTCGCTGGATAATAAATTTGAGGTACCACTATTTATTTATCGTGAGTCATTTTATCTTTTGACGATATATTCCATAAGCTCATACTTGAAAGAAATAATTTTCTTAAGGAAATTCGGTGACTTTAAAGGACTTGATTCTTCCTCCTTTTCACCTTATTGATTGTATTTAATTTTATATTGTATATTTCATTATTCGTATGAAATTTGTTTAAAGTTATTTCGCTTTGTTGATTTTTTCTCTTATAAAACACTAACAATGTTCTTTCTCTTCGATCAGAATGAGGCAATCTGGTTACGTATATCACGTTCACTTTCAAAATAAGAAATAACGAATAAAAACTTCCCACCTTTTCCGTGCTTCCTTTATACTGGGTTACATAAGATTCTCTTCTTCTATTTTAATTTATTTAATTAATTTTAATTTTAATTTTACACGAAATTTTATAAAAGTAAATTTTTTAGCTTTTAATTTTGCAGTTGTAGCAAAGAAGTAAAATAAATAAATTGAAACAGAAGAGTACTGTATCTCCCTCTTTTGTTTCCTTTTTACTCCAATATAGAGTTGACCTGTTGGCTAGCTAGCTGTTCTTTTTTTCATATATACTTCACACACATTACAAGTATTACAAGTAAAAAATGCATTCAAGAAGACCACTGATCAAATGACGATGTTATAGATGATGATGAACAACTCGTCGTCCTCTGTAATTACATTGTCGAATGACGATGTTATTATGGAGATTGAAGAGGCAAACAAACCACAAGGACTCAATAGTACAGTTGTATCTGCTCATGTGGCTTGGAAGGATGTTAATGTAATGGTCACTCTAAATAATGGAGATACAAGAAATGTATTAGAAGGACTTACTGGTTATGCACAGCCAGGGACATTCACTGCATTAATGGGTCCTTCTGGTTCTGGAAAATCGACTCTGCTGGATGCTCTATCTAGACGTCTTGCTTCTAATGCAATCCTCTTTGGAAGAATTCTCCTCAATGGTCGCAAAGCTAAGCTCTCATTTGGAACTGCAGTAAGTAGTTAGTTAATTCTGCTCTTATATTTTTCCTCGTTTCAAAACAGAGAAAGTACAGAGTCAAAAACTGGTACGTCTTTGATTTCTTACCATAATTGAAACCTTCTAGTGGAAAATGTTTTGGCCTTCTTAAATTATGGCACCTATTTTCACTTGTCAGCACCCACGATGTAGCCATAAGAGCTTTCAGAATCTTGTTTTTGGGGGAGAATTCGTAAGATACAATTTTCGTTAATCTATGAACACGATCTGTGCATATCAATTAGAAAAGAATAATAATTGATAGATAGATTTCTCAAAACATACTAAAGATGAAACATAAAATAAGGATTAACTAAATCTGATCGGAGACTTTCTTAAAGAGGAATCTCGTGTAAATATAGTGGAGTAAGGTTTGATCCTATCTGTGGAATTCCATAAAGTTAGACCCAATTGGGTAAGTTTTATTAGTTATTTTTCTTGATATTTTCTATTTACTTTTTTATAGTGGATTGGTCATTTCTGCTCCTGGATGTAGGTCAATGGACTGATATATGTCTCTTTTTTTGACTGACTATCATCTTTTGAGGTTTAATTTGTTAGCTTCCTTGCAATTCCTGATAACTAACAAACTGATATACACTACAGGCATATGTAATACAAGATGATACGTTGATTGGAACACTAACGGTTCGGGAGATGATTTACTACTCAGCTCAATTACGTCTCCCCAACAGGATGCCATTATCAGAAAAACGTACACTGGTTGAGAGCACCATTGTTGAAATGGGCTTACAAGATTGTGCTGATACATTTATTGGAAATTGGCACTTGCGTGGTATTAGTGGAGGAGAAAAGAGGAGAGTTAGTATTGCGCTTGAGATTCTTATGAAACCTAGATTACTCTTTCTTGATGAACCAACAAGTGGACTAGACAGTGCCTCAGCATTCTTCATAACACAGACGCTACGTTGTCTGTCCAGAGATGGACCGACTGTCATAGCCTCAATTCACCAGCCAAGCAGTGAAGTATTTGAGCTGTTTGACAGATTATACTTGCTTTCCGGAGGCAAAACAGTTTTCTTTGGTCAAGCTTCTGAAGCACATCAGGCGAGATATATCTCCCTTACTTGAGATTCTCCATCATTCTATTTTCTCATGTTAGCACGTACAACTGTCAAATCGGATCATTTTTGTCTAAGGACCTTATACCTTTTTCATCATGTAGAAGTTTGAATTAAATCTAGTTTTTCATTTGCAGTTCTTTGCAGAAGCAGGATTTCCTTGTCCTTTTTTCAGAAATCCATCAGATCATTTCCTCCGGTGCACTAACTCTGATTTCGACAAAGTTAAGGGAACTCTAAGAGAGTTGATCAAAGTATGTTATAAGATCATCTTGTTACTACTCAAACTCCAAGTTTGCATTAGATTTAGGAATAACTTTTTAAATAATTGGGAACACTTAAAGCATACACATTAATGAGCACGTGGTTTGTTTTGATAAGTGCAATAAAATAGTCACAAGTCCATATAAGCCTCCGCTTTCTGTAGTCCTTTCTTTAAGCAACATTAACATGGATTTATATATATTGGCTTCATTTAACTTATTCTGTTCTTATTTTAATTAGTTTGATCAGTACAATGATGATCCTCTAAACAAAATGACAACAGCAGAAGCAATTCGAATTCTTGTTGACTTCTATCGTCGTTCTCACTACTGCCACCTAGCAAATGAACAAGTAGAAGAAATGGCCAAAGTTGTAAGTTCTAATGTACCAAATCTTGATCTTGATTTCTTCATCATCTGTCTAATTTCTTCTCTTGCCAAATGTAATCTTTCTTTTTTTTTCTTTTGTAATAGAAAGTAACAGTTTTCGATTCTAAGGGTAGGCAGGCTAGTTTCTTTATGCAGTCCTACACCTTAACCAAACGTTCGTTTGTCAACATGTCAAGAGACTTTGGTTATTACTGGCTGAGGGCTGTGATCTACTTAGTGGTTTCCATCTGTGTTGGAACCATTTATTTTAATGTGGGAACGAAGTATAATTCCATCCGGGTAACATGTTTCTCCTAATGGGACTTTTGACTTGATCCCTTGTAATTAACGTCTCCAACAAGATTCGCTTTATTTATTAAATTGACATTATGCAGGCGAGAGGTGCATGTGCATCTTTCATCTTTGGATTCATGACATTCATGTCGATAGGAGGTTTCCCTTCATTCGTGGAGGATATGAAATTTCGTACTTTGTATGACACTCTTGAAAAAGCTATCTTAACTATAAAATGATATGTTGTCACACAGTTCTAATTATTTGGTCAATCACAACAGGTTTTTCAAAGGGAACGGATGAATGGGCATTATGGTGTCATTGCATTTGTCATAAGCAACACATTATCTGCAATGCCGTTCCTTATATTGATTGCAGTTCTTTCTGGTTCTGTCTGCTACTTCATGGTCCGCTTCCATCCAGGATTCTCCTACTATTTGTACTTTGTATTGGCCCTGTATGCCAGCATTCACGGTGGTTGAGAGCCTGATGATGGTCATAGCTAGTGTTGTCCCTAATTTCCTCATGGCCATCATCGTAGGAGCTGGCATTCTGGTAGTACACTTAATCTGTTTCCGTTTATTAGACTACGAATTTATTTGCTTGCTTTGAATCTAAAGTATAAATGCATACCATTTTCAAGACTCAACAACTGTGTATGTTTGCTGTGTTAGGGAATATCTATGCTGGTCTCTGGGTTCTTCAGACTCCCCAACGACATCCCAAAACCTGTCTGGCATTATCCGGTGTCTTGCTTGACTTTCGATTTTTGGGCTGTACAGGTAAAAGTTTGCTGCAGATATTACCTGTTATAAACTCATAATGGAAATGTTTAAATTATCAGAGCTTAAAGATATTTACACGTAATAATCCATAATAAGTAGTATTAGTAGCCTCCAAAATAAATAGTTATCCTAATACATGTTAAAATGCACTAACAGCATAAACAATTTTACAATGTATTATGTATAAGTTATAAACACGAATGGGCATGCTTTATAGGCACCAACTTGGCATGTTCTGCTCAGTTACGCGCGATGTAGTAGTCCTTTGATGGAAAGTATATTAAGATCTGTCCAGTCTTATTTCGACTCTGAATATGAATTAATGGCTCTAATTTGGTGGTTTCTGTAGGGTTGTACAAAAATGACTTGAAGGGGTTGATATTGATAACCAGAGTCTTCATCCTCCCAAGATCACGGGTGAATACGCACTAAAACAAATGTTCCAGATTGACGTGGACAGATCAAAATGGATGGATCTAAGTGTCATCTTCTCCATGATAATCATCTACCGCGTAATATTCTTCACCATGATCAAGATCAGAGAGGTTGTTACTCCTTGGTTCCGAGGTTACATTGCTAGGAGAAAAATGCAGTAGCATGGGGCAAATCAGGACAAGATAATGGCGCCATATGCTCTTTGCTTAATCGCCTTCTCCAAGGATCTGAGAATCATGGACCAAATAACAAGATCAAAAGGACTCAAACAAATTAGAAAACAATGTTTAAAAAGAAAGCCTATTACTTTGTTCTTTTTATAAGTCACATGAAAAGTTACATTCAAATTCAGCTCGAAAAAGAGTAAACGATTGAACTTATCATATGTAAATATTTATCAGTACCTGATGCTTACATCAAATCATATCAACCTACGACGATTAAGCCTAATATCCTCCCAGCAAACACCAAGTTAAGTGTCTCCATTTTATGATCACATAAAAATAAGAGAAGAGAAACTGAATGAAAAGACAAGTGAATATCTTGTTCTCTTATTAATGCAGAAGAATAGAAACCAGTTCATTATGTTTGAAGTGATTTATGCACTTATCTGGTGAGAATTTGTTGAAATAAATTTTTTCACAAATTAAAATATCATTTATCTATTTAACCAAAAATTGTTAGTAATAATATGTTTATGGTTAGATCACCAAAATATTTTTTCTCAAAAATTATCTGTTTTCAAAAAGAGAAAAGAGTTTGGACACACCTTAACTTTGTCATTTAGAATTGATATACTTTTCGTTATGAAAGTGGTTCATATTACATCTACTATTACACAAATGACTCACGTATACTTTTTTTCTCTAACGGAAGTGGAACAATTTAAGCTTAAATTATATTTTTATTAAAAAAATCATGTAGGGGTGTATTTGATCCTTCACATTTATTTTTTGACTTTTTTGATTCAAAAGCTAATTTAAATTTTGTTATTTTGATGTTAACTTATTTTGTTGAAAAATTATAAATGCCCCAATTCATTATATATAGCCACAAATATTTGTTGAAAATTTTTTCTTACTTTTTCTCTTCTTCCACTTACATTTTTTCTTTTTATTTCTTTTATTTTTCGCTAAGAATGAAAAAAAAAGTGAAATAAAAATAAGAAATTCAGTTAGTATAATAATAAGAGTAAAAATTTGAGTGAAAAAGATCAAATCTATTCATGAACTTTGTTGCTCTCTTTTTTCAATTTATGCGATATTTTTTATTTTTTAAGAGTTAAATAATTTAAATTTAACCAAAAAATTATGTATAAAATTTTTAAATTTTTATATTATAAATCACAATAATTAATAATTTACAATAATTAATAATTTAAAATATTT
>JAOTQJ010000096.1:19125767-19143616 GCA_025642045.1 Solanum sejunctum | reverse complement strand
ATATAAAAATTTTATAATAAAAAATAAATTAATTTAAATTTTTAAATTCAAAGAAAATTGGGACGGAGGGAGCAGAATATATGCTTCTCACAGTGCTTTCTCCTTTGCCTGTTCTTTGCACTTCTTCTCTTTGTTTTGTTTATAAATTGCTTTGATTAATGCACCAAAAAACTTGCTTTGTTCACCTCTCCATTTTCTCAAGATTTTAGTTTGTTTGCTTGTTTCAGTCTATGTAAAAAGTAGTAGTCTCGAGGAAGACGGTCGAAGCTGAACTGAGAATTGAGCTATAACGTGTACTGAAATACTTACTTAATCCTTTATTTTGGGTATTGTTTCTTTTGCTTCACTTAGTGTGTTACTTTTTTCCTGAAATTTTAGGTTCCAAATGGGAAAAGAAGGTGAGGAATTGACAGAGCAAGAAACTGCCATATATGATCGTCAAATTAGGGTTTGGGGTGTTGATGCTCAGCGAAGGTATTATCACAAACACATGGTTGTTGGGGATAGGTGTTTACTTTTCGTACATGTATATGAACATAGCATCCTTATCACAAATAATGTAACTAGGATTTTCACCTGTGGAATTCAAAAGATATAAAAAAGTAAGCATGCGAAGGAGTCGAGGGGATTCACATCTACTATATAGACTTAAAAATATATTTGTTACCTGGTATATATAGTGTTGCTTTGATTTGCTTGAGCTCAGGGTGTTTCAGGAACAGTTTCTCTACCCTCTACAGATACCACTTTGTGGAATTTCACTGGGAATGTTGTTGTTGTGGGTATGTATAGTGTAAATTTTTGACAATGAACTGCCTTTTGGTACTCAGCTCCACTCATGTTTATCACTGGTGATAACAGGAAAGTTAATGTTTTTGGTATGTGTGCTTTATTGTATTCATACGGTGAATGTGGCTAGGCTGTGGTTCGACATCTCTTCAGATGGATTTAAGTTGCATACGTTTTAATTTTTTGCACTATTAGGTTATTTAGAAATTTATGCCAGGTAGGTAAGCGTCTATATTATGCAAGTGTAGATTGGTTACATGAAAAATATGGCAAGCAATCTCTTATATTATGTGATAGTGTAGATATATACCTAAAAAAATTACTTAAACATATGTTGAAAAAGATGGTCCTCATAGCTGTGTAGAGATACTTCTACTCATTCTTGAATGAGACCGAGGATGGAAGATAACCAACACAAAATAAGGTAATTTGAAGATTGCTCATGATGATCAGGTTGTAGGTCATCCCTCTTCCCCTTAGGAATGGCGATGGAGAAGGACATGGTGGGGTTGGTAGGGCAAGGTAAAGCTTAATGGAGCGAGACAGGAGAATACTTCAGCAGAGCAACTTGGGGTAGTAGAGAAATTGATTTTTGAAAAAATGTATATTGACATGGGTCATGGGTGGGTCAAGTTGAAACTTATTTTCACTGCACTTCACAATGCAGGGCCTCTTTCTCCATTCCTCCACTATCTCTACTTTTTTTTTCATTAAGGCATTGTCACTGGAAACAGTTAGCAAGAGTAACCCGCTCTTAAGTTAGGATAATGGGGTTATAAAAAAGACTTTAGCAAGTGTTTCTCCATGTTGATTTCTTGGTGGAGTGTAATTAAAGCAATTAATAGATGGATCATGAGAAATTGAGAATTTGGAATAGTGTCTCTATTTTCTTTTGTTCTAGTTGTCCCACAAAGCTAAGGAGAGTAGTCAACACTCTATAAAGTTTCTAAAACCGTAAAACTCATTGGGTTTTACCTTGACTGTAGGTTTTTGGTTAGAATTGTTGTAGGGCAAGGCATCACATGTCCAACCCTGCTTTTAAAATTAATTTTAAAACAGTATTCCCTATTTTCAAGGGAATGGTATATACGATATTATTTTAGATAGATATCTGGTGGACCATCTAGTTCTTTCATTTTCATTAAAAAAATTTCTACTGTTTCATTATTTTATCAGGTTGAGCAAATCTCATATATTCGTCAGTGGACTGAAAGGGACTGTTATTGAGGTACAATTCTGCCGCTTAATCACTTTTTGAGTAAATACTTATGGCCATATTAATATATTATGTTTGCTTATCAATAGAACTTTTTAGTTGTTTGTTATTGATGGAATAGGATCAAGTCCAAAGCATAAACTGTATACATCATACTTCTTGGTCCTTTGATAGGAGAAGTTTTCATATAATATTTACAGTTCCAGATGCTAAGTTCTAATTGAGGAACTTCAGATTATATTAACTTCTTCTTTCTCCTTTTTCTATCCCAGTTCTGCAAGAACATTGTCTTAGCTGGAGTAGGTAGTGTGACATTAAATGATGATCGACTGGTAACAGAAGAACTACTGTCTGCTAATTTCTTAGTTCCTTTTGATGAAAATGTGACCCGTGGGAAATCACTTGCTGAGCTTTGTTGTGAATCACTGAAAGATTTCAACCCCATGGTTTCTGTTTCTGTTGAAAAAGGTTGGGATCTGTTTGTACTACATTTTATTTATAAACTCGTAAACCTGCATAGTTCCTCTTAACTCATTAAAGACCAGTGCATTTTAGCTTTTTGTTATTCTTTGATCTGGTAATGATTCCTTAAGCTAGCTTAAATTGGCACAATGGGGCATATGATGCCTTCTCTTTTGATGAGGCTCGTCGGAAAGAGCCTTTCTACCCCACAAAAGTAGAGTTAAGGTTCACGTACATCTTACCCTCCCTAGAACCCACTTGTGAGACTACATTGAGTATGTTGTTGTTGTTGCGCATATGATCCAAAATTGAATGCATGTTGACATTAAATGTGACTGTGCTAGTGATTCAGTCAATTAGTACTTATGGATAGACTTGTTGATAGAAAAATAAATATGCCAGAGATGGTTCTTTTGTTTACCTAAGTTTTGTATGTTGCAATTAGTGTTACTTTATTTTTTAAGGTTCACAGGAAACAACCTCTCTACTTCTCTGAGGTAGCGGTAAGGTCTGCATACATTACACCCTCCCCAGACCCCACTTGTGGGATTATACTGGGTATGTTGTTGTTGTACTAATTTTAAAATTGTATTCCAGGGGAAAGCATCTCAGAATATAAATTAGATTATAGCAGTTGGTGCCTGTCTGTCAAACTGTGATTTTGGAGTTGCCGTCTACTCTATATGTGGCCTAGATGCTTTTTGTCTAAATAGATCTAAGAAATAAGTGTGATGGAGATCTTGGATATAGGGACTCTGCTGGCATCTGTTGGTACTATTAGTAGACTAAGTTTCTGTTTCTATGCACCCAAAGTAGTGTTCCGATGGCTTCTTGTTGTTGCTTTACCCGAATCCACGCTGTACCAGAATGCTTAATGTGCAAAAGGTAAAAAGAAAGTTCAGGAAATACCAATTCTTTCTGTGAGATATCCTCGGGCTTTTTTTCGGATGTGGTGCTTGTCAATGCCTATGACAGTGCTTATCTGTTCCTTCTTTCTTGTAGACCTCTTGAACCACCTCCCCTCTTTTCTTTCATCTGCAGTCATAGCATCATAACCTCTAGATGTTGTTGCTACAATTACGTCAATGCATGACATTGTGTGATCCATCTGATCGATATAATCTTAGGCGTTTAATCATTACAAAAGGATTTGATAAACTGAACCTGAATCAGCTCAATATCAGTAAGGAAATGTAATCTACTAATCCGCTTATTTAAACCTTAATCCTCATGGTCATCTAACTTTGACCTCTGCTTATGTATTGAGGTGCTTAATTCTGTTAGTTTAGTTTTTCTTTTTTTCCCAACACATTTAACATGTAACTGCTATGCATTTATGCACATTACCTTATCAGACTGTTCACTCTTTTTATAATCTCAAATCATGTTAAAAGGTGCATTACGAACTAAGTTTCTAAATTTTCACTTCTGACTCGAGCTCTTAGCTATATTTCCTATTTGGTTTTCGTGATATGCAGTGTCAGGGGCATGTTGAGCACCCGATATATCCTATGTCAGAATCAGACTGTGTCAAAGCATTTATGATTTCATTTCATATGTCTCATATGCTGTATTTTTAGGTGATCTGGCCAACTTCGATGCTGAATTCTTTCAGAAGTTTGATGCTGTTGTCATTAGTTGTTGCTCCCTTCTGACAAAAGTATGGACATTCTTTTTGCTTGTTGAAAATAAATAAGAGGAGTTTTTCCAATGAAAAATTCAGTTTTTTAGATTTTACTTTTGATAATGCTCCCTATGCAGAAATCAGTTAATGTGAAGTGTCGCAAGTTGCCAAGACGTGTCGCATTTTATACTGTAGAATGTCGAGATTCCTGTGGTGAGATATTTGTTGACTTGCAGAATTACAGCTACTCCAAGGTTACGAGCATATTCATATTATTTTAGGTCCCCTTTGGTTCAGTTGGCTTTATTCCTCAAATAGAGCGTCTCCAATTCTAATGATAATACAGTTTGAGTTATCTTCTTTTGACCCTTTTCGTCAGTTCAATCTAGTCCTTTCCACATATAGGTTTACTTTATCTTGAGGACCTATATCTTGCTTATCATGTTGCTAGATCTGAAGAATCTCTTAAATCCCTTCTTATGCTTCTGCAGAAAAAGAATGAAGAAACAACTGAATGCCAACTACAGTATCCGAGTTTTGAGGTATGATGCAGTAAAGTATCAATAAAGAAAATTTGGTCCTGTTTAGCTGTTGTGCCGTTTTACCCAACTGTATTGAAGATATTATATTTTCTTATCCGTGTTTTTATTTTTTAAGATTGAAGTCTCAGCAAATATGATATGTTGAAGTCATCCCTTTGATTTTTCTTCCACATAAGTTAATGACAGCTATATCTTCTTAGTGGAATGCATATGTATGATTAATGAATAATAGGTGATTGCAGCCACTTATTGTTTCATACTTCATATCTGAAACCTTATGGATCTCCTCTATATGTTGCTTCTAAACAGATCAATTTGCTTCAGTTCAGCTGCATTGTGATTTATATCATTGCCTAATGTCTATGTTTTCATTTCTTGATTTACCCTTTCAATCTCATGTCAGCACTGCTTTTTCCTTTTTCTGTAAGTGCCTTGTTTCAGCACTATTCAAAGTTTGATGGTTGATAAATTATCTTCTAAACATCCTAATGTTAATGTGGTAGCATTGAAGCTTGTCACCAGTATCTGACAGCTTTTTAATTGAAACACTTAGCTGCCTATGTGATTGTCTATAGAGTTGGGCAAAGTATTTGGTGAGTGTAACCTTCTCATTTCAAAGTAACAGGAATGTCCTAATGTTCTGCCTAGATTTTCTTTTTTTTTTTTTTGAGAATAGTAACCTCCCTATTATATATATCCACAGGTATACTACTTTAAGTAGTTCCCCCTAGCAAAAACAATTACATCTGAATATACTCTATCTGAACTTTTTATCACAGATACTCAATTAACATCAAATAGATCTTCTGCCTGACCTAAAATCTCCTGTTTAAGGAAGGAATTGCTTCGACCTAGAGAAATATCCTTGCAATTTGCTTTACGAATTCTATTGTTGAGCACCTCAACATCTTCTTGGTAGGGTTCTAAGGTGCATTGTGTCTTGTCACTTCCATTTTCTACACTACCATCACCAGCCATCAAATGATCCACCTTAGCGTGTTTCCATGTCCAGTATTAGCACTGATGAAGTCCTGCAACACCAGTTCAGACATTACTATACACATAATGATTGCATCTAGATTTGAAATCCTAGAGGATCTCACAATCCCCCAAAAAATGGTAGACCAATTTGTGTGAAATTCCTTATAACACGTTGAGTTTTAGAGGCATAAATGCTTTAAAGAAAGACAAGAATGTAACATGTGCTGAAGATTCTTGTAATCCCCTTTGACATCCAAAATTAGACAAAAAAACTTGAGTTACTAAATTATGAAGGTTTCTTAACCTGAAGTTAATAGGGTTTCTGTGTTGCAGAGCATTTTATAAGATTTTCATTTTAAATGGCAATTGCTTTACCTAAACTTCTACAGGAAGCCATTGCAGTACCCTGGAGATCTCTACCCAAGAGAATGTCAAAGCTATATTTTGCCATGAGAGGTACTCCATTTGTCAGGCTCTTGTAATTTCCTATGAAGATTTAAAGATTCTCTCTAAATCCACTTTTGCTATCTGGTGCATGAATTTCAATGTGAATTCCAGCTATATAGTTACAAGAACAACGGAAATATCAATGGGTTGCAGTCAGACCCAATCACTATGTGGCATGTCTAAGTTCTCAGGACCTTTGCTTCCGCTTTGATATTAGCGAATTAGAATGTGAACTAATGTGCTCACCTGTAGTGAGGATGCAGCACCATTTCCTGGTCTTGTCCTTCCCATAACCACCATTCTTTTTATCCACCAGCTCATATTATGAGATAGCTGCCTATATCTAGTGTTTAAATTGTTATATCTTGCTGCAAAAAAGCATCAATTACTGCTTTCTAGAATTATGAATTTGTTTCTTCTGCATCATATGATATTTGTGGCCTTCTGAAATTACAAAAGTTCTATTATCTGTTCTGATTATAGATGAGTGGTAGCGATTCGATAATATTCCTTTTTTCAGTAGCCTGGGCCCCAACAATGCTTAAATAGCTGTCTTGGTGTTGGTTTTCACTGAAATTGTTATGGTGGCAAAGTGATAAGGAAGCCGACGCATAGCTCAAGTGCAACAGTAAATTTACTCAAGTGTCTTTCCTTAGACTTGTTGACTCGTAATTCTTTGCAGTTATAGAGAGGTTTGAAGTGCTTGAAAAGCGAAATCCTCAAGAGACTTGTGCAGATGACCTTCCACATGTTCTGGAGTTGAGGAAGGAACTTTGTAAGTCAGAGGTAATATCCTAGAATTCAATATGTGCGAATACATAAAGTATAACGTATTTCCTCCAAGTCATTTAACGAATTTGCCTCTTCATTTGCAGTGCATAAACGAATCTCAGATCCCAGATCCTCTCCTGCAAAGGTTGTTAGCAGCTAGAGTTGAATTTCCTCCAGTTTGTGCCATTATAGGAGGAGTCCTTGGACAGGTGATTATACTGCTGTCTAGTTCAAAAATACTTTTGGCAACTCTCGGCTTTTTTGCTGATGTGTTATTTTGTTTTTATCCTTATAGGAGGTTATAAAAGCAATATCTGGAAAAGGTGATCCTCTTAAGAACTTTTTCCTGTTTGATGCCATGGATGGCAAAGGAATAATAGAGGATATATCTAATATTAACAGCTGAGCAGCTAGGGATTCTATTCAGGATGATCAATGGTTGTGGTAAAAAATATCTTTTAAATGATAACCTTATTTGTGTTTTGTCTCCTATGGATGAACTTCCACTATTTAATTACTCCACTAACCATATATTATTTTGTTAAACATCATATGGTGGTTTATTTCTTTTCCAACATGATAGTATTATCAGAATAATAAAGTATACTATATTAGCTACAAAAGGAATTAAATTATTTAGTAACTTTGTGATTTATGAATAATGTTGTTGCCCTTTTGTAGGGGAAAGATCTTTTGGTGGATTGTGACTTTAAAATATTAAAAAGTGGACCAATGTGAAGTGGTGAGTTGTGACCATCACTCTCCCTTTTTGTTGATTAGTATCTTTATTAGTGATGATTGCTTCATGATTAGTATCTTTACAGAAGAGAAGAGAAGTCTTGGATTTTAAAAATAGAAATAAAATTTTGCCACATTGAAAAGTTTTGTGAAACTCACTTCCCATTTCTCCAAGGTTTCGGTGGACAACTTTTTTTTAGTTGTAATAAAAAAAAAGTAACTAATTGGATAATACATTATCATGATGCTTAGTTATAAAGTTCGGAAAATAACAATAAAGAAAAAAATGATAGTTCATAGAAAAGCAGTGCGGAGCATATATGCTAGGAGGGCAGGAATTGTAACATTAACAAGGTGTTATCACCTAAATATAGTGAACTCCAAATATCAAAAATCAAAGACGATATGAATAGGTTAATATTAAGACAACTTTCTAATACCTATTAAACAACAAATAATTTGAACAGTATGATCATGTACAACAACAATATTATCTCAATGCTTCAAAGGTTTTCGCCCATTGCGGGGTAAGGAGGGGTTGAATGTACGCAGTCTGACCCCTATGTTTAAAAACATAGCGCGACTGTTTTTGAATGACTCATGATGAGCGTCAAAAGTTATATTGACTAACTGCTACTTTACAATTGAAAAAAGCGTAGACAATTTAAAGAGTCATTTTATTTTATTCCATCATACCTCATAGCCAAAAAATAGTGATCATGTAAATAAATAAATTACTCAACTATTATTAAATGGAGTACTAAAGTTTGTACTTTTAAATTTTTTGGTCTAACGGTTGAAATTACCATTTTGACACAACCATAAGAAATAAAATTGGAAAAATCTGATCGATATTTACATCAAATTATATTTACTTGTCGTGTTAAATAATTTAATGAGGTAAAAATATACTCTCATTAGCCATTTTTTATAGTGAAAGTAGTGATATATATATCTTAATAACAACCTAGTGAGATTTGACTACGTGAGAAAAGTCTATAAGGTAATCAAGACGTAATAACATATGACAAAATTTACAATACTGAAGGTGGATTTTACAACAAATAAACTAGAAAACTGCAATTCCATGGGATTGTTAGTTCTGTTGTAATTGGTCTATGAGCAAAATCTCCAATAAATAAATAAAAGAGGAAAACTTTTCAAAAATATACCGTAATACAAAAATATTACATGAAATTTCCAATATAACATTATACTATACTTATACATGGAAGTTAGGAGATTATACATAATATGTTTAACCTTATACAAAAATATATAATAAAAATAATATATAAAAAATATATATACAAAATATATAAAATTTATATATCAATGATGGAAACATTTCAACCTCCCATCGCATCCACTCTACCCCCCACACAAAAAAGACCTATAAGGATAAATTAATTTATTTATGAATGTGACTTCTTTCTAAGATGGATTTTTCAAGAAATCTCAAAGATTCGAGACAAACAATTTTTTATTTAGCTACAATCTACACCACCAAAAAATAAATTAAAGGACAAAAAAGAGCAAAGGTATTGCATCCTATCTATTGGATATTTATTTATTTATTTATAACTCTTTAAAGGATATGCAGAATCTGTTTATTTTCTAAAATAAAAGGAAATCCAATTGAATAATAACATCTGAAAAGCCTCTTTTTTAAAAAAATAAAAATAAAATATATTCAACAAATATTTTTCTCAAATTTTATTTCAGTGTTCTACCAATTAATCATGCCATTTTGTCTGGAATAAAAATATTACATATGACTCTTTAAATTGTCTGTGCTTCTTTCAATTGTGAAGTAGCAGTTAGTCAAAGTAACTTTCGACACTCATCATGGATCATCAGGAAACAGTCGCGCTATGTTTTTATGCATAGGGGTCAGGTTGCGTACATCCGACCTCCCCTGATCCCGCAATGGACGGGAGCCTTTGAAGCATTGGGGTAATATCGTCGTTGTCATCGTCGTCGAATACATAAAGATCCAACATGAAAAATTATTAATTCACCAAAAAACTGACTGGTACCAAGAGGGATTTGATACATACTTAATTATAAATATAATCAAATTGAAGAAAAACCATAGACTATTAGAAAAATCGGGTATAAATTTTTCGTAGATAATGAGAAAATGAAAATATTAGGTATAAATATTTTTAAAATGACATTTCTTGTCATTATAGGAGTAATAGTTTATTTATTAGTTCACTTTTTTTAAATATTAGTATTTTTTCTTTTTAATATTTTTCTCGAATCAATGTTTGTGATCTAGGATTCGATTTTCTCATCATAGTTCCAGCTACAACAAAAGCAACAAAAACATTATATGCTTACAAAAAAATTTGTATACACTGTAAATAAATTTAAAATTAAGGTCAGGATTGGAGAAAATTGAAAGAGTTTAAAGGTGTGTTTGACATGGAAGAAAATAATTTTTGATTTTCTCATGTTTATTTGATCGAAAAAATTTAAAATATTTTCTTTAGGAAAATAAACTTCTTAGAGGAAAAGAAAATGACTCATGTAATGAAAGTAAGAAAAATAAATTATGACGCCCACACCCCTAACTCTTATATTGTTTTGCTTAAATTATACATAAATACTTTAAAATAATATTTTTACTTATATATCAAACACAAGAAAATGAATTTAAAAAATTACTTATTTTCCTAAAATACATTCTTTAAGAAAATATTTCCTAGCTCACACTTAACTTTTTGGAATATGAGTTAAATGAAATCAAAAACTAACCTACAACAGTTTTTAAAGAGTATACTTGGGCACCTACCAAGGAGCATACACTAAAACTCTGTATGATATTGGCACGGCTCAATCAAATTAAAATGATCAAAAATATTGAAAATTTTCATTAGATTGAGCCATTCCAATATCATAATTCCGACAATTGGGAACTTACGAGAATATGGAGAGCACCTGATACTAATAGCTTGCCAAAAAAATACCATACAAGGATCGATGATCCCGCAGAAAAGTACTCGTATTGCATCCCTCCTTGAGTAAACCCTAGTTTTGGATAGAGAAAAAGATGGACTAATATGTGTATATATATGAAAGAGAAGTAGTTAAGTTGGTGGATTTATAGGCAATAATTTTGATATAAATTAGGTTTAGGTTAATGGTGTTCCACGACATATATAAGTAGTGGTTGATGATAAACATCCAAATAACACAAAACCAGCTAAGGTCCCTTTCATTTCAATTATGTTTCTTTCATATTGCATTTTCTAAACACTTCTTTTTCAATCATTTGTTAACCTAATTTCCAATGTTATTAAAATGTGTCTTTTATATTCATCATCATTATGTCATTTTACTATGTTTTAATTATACATAATATTGTACTTAAGTTTTTCTTTTTGAGAAAAAAGTTGCATATCAAGCTAAAACTCCCCTCCCCACAAAAATGTATGCTTCCTTTGTCTCAATTTATGTGGCATTTTTCGGATTTCAGGATTTAATCAATCTATCTTTAATCAGAAAATTTCATATATTTTTTAAATATTTTGATTTATCAATTATTGTGACTTATAGTACTTTTACGTAGTTTAGAAATATATAAATTTCATTTCAAAAAATTTCAAGATTTCGTACACAACTTCTCGATCAAACTTAAACTATTTGACTTTTGAAAAATAAAAAGTGATCCATAAATTGGGAAAGAAGGAGTAATTTCATTTAAATTAAAAATCACTACAATAATATCATTTATCCGTCTATCTATATCTATATTCATATCTAGTTCTACTTAAGTATAAACACTCAATTTGAACGTTTAGATTATTATAATATCACTAAGAAAAAAGCATCCCCTAACTTGAATGGTTGTGACTTTTTGATGAGTTTATAATTTTTCAAAAAGATTTATGATTTTTTGATGAGTTGTCATTTTTTTCAAGAGATTATAATTTTTTCGAAGGATCATAACTTTTCTAATAAGACACATATTGTCATTTATTATCTTGATGACTATAAGCGATTTATATGAATCATTAATTTTCAGTAGCACTTCTAGTGATTACATTTCGTAGAAGTTCCCTCTCATGTTTCACCAGGAAAAAATCTCACTTTCTTATTCTTGCACTTCAAAAATTCATGTGTGATTTACTGTCGCTGAGTAAGTTAAATGCCTTTTGACTTTCTGATGATTATACGAAAATACTAACTTTTCTTATGTTTTAATTTATAATTTATAACTAATCATTTGATTTTGAGTATACAAGCATTAAATATTTTAAATATATATATTCTATAATAAATAATATAAAATACATATGCAATACAAAGTTTAGATACAATAATAGGACTCTCCTTCACAAATTTTCTTTTTTAAATATTTTTGGAATTGCTTAAATATTATTATTATTATTATTAGACGAGTTCAATTAGAAAAAAATATTATTATTACTATTATGCGTGAAATTGCTGTTTTTATATAAGGCAGCAAAGCTAGCTGCTTCTGGATGTAAGGTGTTTTGGGAAATTAAAAGCTTTTCCATTTTTACTATTTATGTATTATTTTATTTATTCGTTCAAGATTGTGTAAAAAAATTAAAATTCCCTATTTTTACCCATTGATGTACCTGTTTTTGTCCATTTTCATATTTTATTCGTTTAAATCTATTCCTTTTAGAAAAAAAATTACGTAGATAAATAAATATATATTAGTTAATTAGCTAATATAGCTATAATTTTAATTAACTATGACTCACAACAAACATCTAGTTAGTTATAATTATAGTTTGAATTTTATATAATTTGTGCGATTTATGCGACGTTGTGCTCGATTATACAAAAATTGTATGCGAATCAAATTATATAGTGAAATATACAAGCGCTATACAATAACGGCGAATTGTATAGTGAATTATACAGATGCTGGAGCATAATTAGACTTTATAAGTTTATCATTTATGAAATTTGCTCTTTTTAGAATCTGTTATATATTAAAGAATTCTGTAAAAAAATTATAAATCATAATTATTAGCAGTTTAAAGTTTTACGTAAAAAGTATTATAAGTCATTATTATTAGCAACATAAATTGAGACAGCGGAAATAACATATTATCTTATCAAAACAGAAAGGTGTGATCTTCCGCGATAGCCAAATGTGTGAAGAGCTAACAGGAGTATGCCTGAAACGATGAACACTGAGTATGAGAAAAGAGTCTCAAAGGTCAGACTGGTTGGCTGTTGAAGCTTGTGTTCAAGGTCAACAAAGTCTACAGCATTGCTAACATAAAGGGTTACATTGGCACGGCGTAGGCGTCCACGCCACCTTAGGGGTGTATAATCCCATTTCACTTGATCCATAGATTCCCTTATTGCCTGAGCAACTGTGCCAGCAATTGTGAAGAGATTCTGCTGATGATGAATGGTGGATGTGAGAGGAGAGGGCGGTCTCTCAGAATCTCCAAGAAACTCGAACTAGTATTCTAGTATTGTCTGCAATTTTCAAAGTCATGAGGGAGAGAGAGAGATGAAAGTTAAATGATATTGTAATTGTCTTTTGTGTCAAATCTTTTATACGATATTCTTTTTTCTTATGTGGAAGTGGCTAAAATTCTGATATGGCAAGTGACTTGTCATACTTTATGTTGAAGATTTGACCTCCTGATCATTTGATACATTTTTGAGCAATCCACATAGTAAAGTTACTTTAGTATGACAAAACAAGTTAGTAACTTTACTGTTATCATGGGTAAAGCTTGGTGACCATAGGTGAATTAACTATAGAAGTGAGAGTTGTTCCAACTTAAAGAAGATATGACATTTTCGCGTAATGGTGCCAAAGGTACTAAGGTAGTTAGGTACTAAGACATACAGAAGAAAAAAAACGCCAAGTATCTCATGACAAACTCCATGGGGACAACATCATGGAGTCTAGCTGCTAGTATTCAGACATAACATGCTTTATGGAAAAATGGAAGTCAGTAGCCATTGTAGGTTTAATTACTTTTCTTCAATCAGCTTGTCTTTCTTCATTTTCGAAGAAAGAATAAACATATGGAAATGGTTGATTCACCATTGAAAAAATTCACCCTTGTTTTCTAGTAACTTGAGACTATGATCAAAGTCAGATCTGCCTGCTCCCTTCTAATCTTAAGTCTAGAACTTAAAATACTCCGTCTGTTGGACGGTAAAACCTGAAAGGGGACAACATGCCCATCCTCTATTAGGCAAGAGAAGGATTCTTGATGTAATAATAATAATAAGGGGCAAGCCTGGTGCACTAACCGCTATGCGTAGGGTCCATGAAAGGGCCCGATCACAAGGGTCTATTGTACTCAGCTTACATTACATTTCTGCGAGAGGCTATTTCCACGGCTTAAGCTCGTGACTCCTGGTCACATGGTACCAACTTTACCAATTACTCTAAGGCTCCTCTCCAAACGAGGGCAAGAAAAGGGAAAGTGACTGGTGAAGAGGAGGGGAAATACCAACTGGAATGGCTTGATCATTGAACAACAATTAAGTGTCAATTAAGCCAAACAATGTAAAGCAATAAGCAGTATCAATCAATGACTCTTCACTCTCAAATTAGTTGGACCAGCTATGTGAATCCTTTGTTTCCAGTTCAGGAGATCCATCACAGTTAAGCTTTGCAAATCTCATATAGGCAGAGGTAATATCACGCAGTGACAACAATGAAAATAACCTACGGCTACAAAACCACCAGTCTTTCCTTCATATATAGTCTAATGTTCAGATACAGGAACCAAAGAAAACCCAGGGAAGTAGATAATTCTCAAATACTTAGATGAATGACACTCTATATTTTACCAGATAATATATTTCACACAATCTGCAATGTTACAAAAATCAATCTCTAATTTTTTCATTTATTTACTCCCTTGTTGGGTTCAGGGGAAACAAAGGAGTATTGGAAACAACCTCTCTACATTTATTCTCAAGGTCAGGGTAAGGTTCGTCCTTCCGCAAACGCCACTTGTGGCATTATACAGGGTAGTTGTTGGGTTTAGGGGGGTAAGGGGACGAATATCAGTTCGATTTTTCATCTTCATATACTGTGAACCAACTTGACTCCATAAGAGCCTATGGGCTCGAAGTGGTAAACAAGACTGATCCAATTGTTCGTTTGGGTCTAGTAAAACTGTTAGAGAGCTTTATTTGGGATTCAGCAACAATAAACAATTGATTAAAAAGGAATAAGGGTAGTGAGAGGAGTTTATACCAATTATTACGGAGTATCTGTATTTCCTCACTGGCAACTAATAATTTTGAGTTTCAATTGTGTTCATCTAGTTATTCAATTTGTTTCATCATACTTGAAGCATTTGCAGATTCTAATAATCATGTACAACAATGCACCTAGTGAAGGTAAAATTAGAGAAGCAGTGTATAACGCTTTTAAAGTATATATAACAGTTCACAATTGATACAATCTGGTCATACAAAATTAAGAAATCGAAAACCGAAAATCAATTGCTACTCTTCTACAAGCAACAGGGAGAGAGAGTAAAGATCTGAAGAGAATTTGTTACAACTTACAAAAAGTGAGGGTAAAAATTAGTTATCCAATATTGACATGGACGCCAATTGCAAGGAGGAAGATAGTGATAAGGCCAAAGTAAATTACGGCATGGACCAAAATGGAAACACCGCTAGTTTGCATGTTCCCGAATTCAACCACGCTTCCACGGCTGGGAAGCTGGAATATTAGTCCTGGAGTTAACAGAACGAACAACACCACCGCTATGAACACTGGACCCCAATCCTCCATTGTTCCCTGGAAATTTAGCTCGTTGATTTGAACAGAGAAAGGAAATGGGGAAAAGTGTGAGGATAAAAACCAAGGATCCAGAAAGGGGGGAAAAAAGGACTAAAAAGTCTAAAAGAAAAGAAAGGGACAGATCTGACTGTATAAGACGTAGTTTAGCAGCCAATTGAAGTGGTATCTGATTCATACTATAGAAGATTAGAGGGTGAGCGGTAGCATTAACATGTCAAATTTTTTTACTCCAAAAGAATGACTCATTTGACCAATTAAACGGGTTAAGTCTAATTTGAATGAATAATAATGGATCAAAATAATAAATAGATTAAGACTCAGTTTAATTTGAATTTGCTCATTGCTTATATCAAAATAGATTGAGTCAAAATGGATTAAGTAATGAGTTAAAAGAGCGGGTCAAGATTCAGTCCAATTTAATTTTTACTAAATTTTATTTATTTTATTGTCTTTTTAATATTTTAGTACTTAATTAAATTATATTTTTTTATTATGACTATATAAAATATATTAAATTAAAAAAAAATATTTTAAAAATATTTTGGTAAGATTTTTCTTGAGTCGATTCGGGTCGCATGTCAATTCAATTTTTAATAGGTTGGGTTGAGATTGGTTGAACTGATAATTGAGCGGGTTATTCAATGGGTTGAGTTTAATTTTGTCACCCCTACATTTGACAAAGTTAAAGAGCAATAAAAAAAATCTTTTTAACTTTGTATTTCTAAATTAAAGTTATATCAACTACCCAAAATAAAAAAATTGGAATTGAAATATTGTAAAAAAAAAAAGAGGTGATTATTTTTTAAAACAAAGTATTCCTTCCATCCCAGTTTATTTGACACATTTTTTTTTCTTTTGAGTTTGTTCGAAAAAGAATGTTATTTTAGAATTAGAAATAATTTAATTTTAAAATTCTCTTTTATCCTTAATTAATGGAATGATTTTCAATCACATAAATATGTATGAATAATTTTAGACCACGAATTTTTAAAAGTATTTTTTAAATATCATGGCAAGTGAAAGAGTATCAAATAAAATGAGACGAAAATAGTAATAAAAAGAATTTTTTTTAAAATAGAGAGAGTATTTATTTTTAAAGTAAAAAGATATTAAAAAAAAGGCTCTTACATTTTGTGAAACTGAAAAAAAATCCTTAATTAATAGTTTTCTATAAAAATATCTCTCGATCAATTAACTTAATTCAAAATTATTCTTATTGTTGCTTGAAGCTATAATTCTTTTCAAATATGATATTTTTTTTCTTCTTTTTTTAAACAATACTCTTCCAAGTGATAGAAGGAATTGTTTTTATAAAATATGAAGGTTATTTTAAAATCTATAAAGAACCAACATTATATATTAACTCAAAAACAAGTTTGAAGCAAATTTTGAGATATTTGAGTCTCCCAAAAAACTAGACAATTTCTATGGCCTAAAGATATTTGGCAACAAAAAGGTAAATCCAAAAGATGCTTATAAAATCTATGGCAAAATGGATCTAATGTTCGGTGTACCTTCTATTTTAAAGTAAAAATTAAATGTCGATTAGATTTTAGTTTTCGAGGACATTTTAAAATTTAGTATAATCGCAAATTCAATTCATATAAAAATAACGATCATGGAAGTAAATCATTGATATCGAACTCTCCATATTCAAACGAGCAAAAAAGTACTATTTGATTTGCACTATCCACTAATATAAGATATTACAATAAATCAACTTATTCCACACATCTATGGAAAATCAAAATATGAACCCAAACGGAAGAATAAAAAAGTATACTGTGTACCACTTTAGATGCCAATTGCATTTACAAAACATGAATAGATGGAAAAATCAGAAGTAGAACATTAAAAAACGGTAAAAAAAATCCACTAAAAAAAAAACACAAGAAGAAATCACTAAAATATTCCACATCTAAGAATAAAATTTCAATGAAAAGAGTTCAGATAAATTTCCTTGCGCCCCTGGCTGCTTAGCCAAAGCGAATCCGAATGCGAAAGGCCAAAATAAGGATGGTAAAAAATACGAAAAAGAGAAGTGTGTGAAGGAGAATAGCTTTGCCATTAGTTTTGAAGCTGCCGAATTCGACGGGACGCTGACTGCCCGGCAGCTGAAATATGAGTCCAGGCGAAAGAAGCACGAACAGAAGATAACCTATAATAATTGGTGCCCAATCTAACATTTTTTTATGACTTTTTTCTTTTGATGTTGCTGCAGGAAAAATGTAAAGAAGATTGCACAGTAGTATTGTTTCAATTTACATTTGTGGCCAGAATTATTTATGGTCTTGGAAATTGATTCCATGCTTGTTTCCTCAAGTAGCTAGAAACATGCTAAAGCCTTAGGGTGGAGGGCAAAGCATCTTCTTTTGTGTAATGCACAAGACGGCTTCAATTGAATTCAGTAATTCTTGTTGTTAATAATAATAATAATAATAATAATAATAATAATAATAATAATAATAATAATAATAATAATAATAATAATAATAA
>JAOTQJ010000096.1:19106378-19125071 GCA_025642045.1 Solanum sejunctum | reverse complement strand
TTGCAACAAAATAATTTCAAATAAATTTCATACAAAAATGAAAGATATAATATGAAGTTGAATAAGTTTCGAAAACAAAAATCATATAACGAACAAGATTGAAAAAAAAGAAGAGTCAAGTCCTCTGAATTCACAGAGTTTCCTTAAGGAAATTATTCGGTATCACAGATTATGAAATATATCCTTACAGGATAAAATGATCACAATAAATAAATAGCAATACCTCAAATTATTTGTTGTCAAGTGCACCACTACACTTGAAGTTTTGACAAAAGCAGAACCTTTGTTTTTCTTCATTTTTTTCCTCTCTTAAAATAAACTTCAAATCAACTCTTTGAGAAAATGTTTTGTATAGCAAGTGAAAAGGTTACATGAAAATGTGAAAAATTGCATGAGTGTTCATGAATGGAATTACATTATTTATAATTGCAACACTTTTACATTCTTAATACACCAAATTTTATTCTATATACCATTATCCATACACACATTATACATTAAAATTAATAATTCTCACTCAAATCATCGTAAAATTTAAATCTTAGAATCTAGACTAGGGTGAAAAATAGAAGTATAATGGTCAACTAATTAAGAGTTACTGTATTTTCTACTAACTAACTGGCATACCTCAAGTTACATCGTATAGAACAAGACAAGGCACTAGAATTGATAGTTATAAAACTATATTTAGATTAGATAATCTTTTCATTTGCTTTTCGTTTATGAAAGTTTAATTTTTTCAGAATACATTCTAATTCTAGAAGAATCTATTTGAGAAGTAAAAGAAAAAATATTTTCACATCTCTTCATCCATAAATAAATAAGTGTTTGGGTCATTAAATTGGACTCAACAACAATAATAACAACATATCCAGTAAAATTTCACAAGTGGTTTTTGGGGAGGGTAGAATGTATGCAGACCTTACCACTATCATATAGGTAGAGGGGCTGTTTCCTGGGAAGCCTCATCTCAAAACTCGTAAGTAAAAATAACTAGATATGACAGAAAGGAAGGGAAGAGGACAAAAAGAGCAACTAATAAGATAAAACTAACACACAATACACAAATAATATGAACACATGATAAAAGAAAAGAAACAAACACCTAAATATACCATCAACCTGCTACTCTAATTCGCGACCTCCACTTATTTCTATCTAAGATCATGTCCTTAGTGAGATCAAGTTCAGTCATATCCTATCTGATCACCTTCTCCAGTGCTTCTTCGGTCTACCTCTACCCCTCCTAGTATCTCCCAGAACCAATCTCTCGCACCTCCGAGCAGGAGCATCGATACTCCTTCTCCGCACATTTCTAAACCATCGCAATCTCGCTTCCCTCATTTTTTCGGCCACCGGGGCCACCTCTAGCTTCTTTCAAATGGTCTCATTCCTAACCTTATCACTCCTAGTGTGACCACACATTCATCATTAAGTTGGACTCGATAAAAATATATTTAAAGAGAAAGAAAATTGTCCTACGTAGGAAGAAATTAAGGGAGCTAATTGGTGTCTGGGGGAGAGGAATTGATTCTAAACTACCATCTTACTAGTAATGTCTAGTGTTAGTTTACATAAGTTTCTACTTTCCATAAAAGTTAATTTATGTAAATTTAAGTTCCTTATATATATAGTTAATTTGAAATAATGAAAAAGATTAATTGATATTATCTCCTTTGTTTAAAAAGAATGAAAAGGTTTAGAATATGGAAATCAGATATTTTCTAATTTTTGCATCTCATTTTAAATATAGTTAACATAAAATTTAGATATTAAAAAGTATATAAAAAAATCTTGATTTAGTATCATTTTTATTAGTTATAAATTCTCTTATTATATATGACAAGAGGGAGTTGAGTGAAGCAGACAATAGATTGTTGACGTGACTACTTCAACAAGTGTATTTTCAAAAAAAAGCAAACTGTTTATCACTTTAATTATATTAGTGCAAAACTTTTTCAAAATTATAAGATCCACTCTAGTTATGTCCTTTAGTTTTAAATTCATATCCTTTAGTTATAACTTTTTTACTTTGAATGTAACTTGTATTTATGTAAATTTTATAACTACTCTGAATAGAAAATCAACGATTTAATTATTTTAGTTATGAACATTTCGAAGGACTTCATCACATTAGTTTTTCGAAAAGAAAAAAAATAAAACATTTTACTGTCACATAAATATATATAATTTATATTAAAACAAAAATTTAATAAAAAATATTAATAATTTACTGTCGCATAAATATATAAAACTTATTTTTACTACTTATATAACTAATTTTTCTTCATTGTTATATAAAATAATTGGAAGAAAATTAAATTAAATACGATCAAAGGAAGAAAAAAGAAAGAAAGTTGAGGACTCAAAGGAGTAACGGTTAAATCCAGAATTGAATTTCACTGTCTAAATTCAACTCCTCATTTGCTCCAGTGAAATTGGAATCCTCGTCATTGGGTGACGTGGAACAATCTAATTGGTTGAGGCCCCACAACGTCACGGCGTTTTCCCACATATTATTCAATTCAATTCTCAGCTCAAACGCTAATCCTCTCCTTTCCTCTTCCATCCGTAGGGTTTCCCTCCGCTACTCGCCGGAAAATCTACCCTGAAAAATACTATACCGGCAGTTGACTTCATTGCTTTATCATTTGGCTCGTAAGGACCGTTGAAAATATATCCATCAAGTTGTTCCGGGATTATCGGTTCTTCAATTTTGAAATCTCAGTTGTAAGTTTTTACGTTTGGATATTGATTGATATAGAATTCAGATGTCGACGAGTCAAGGTGGAGGATCATCATCGAGGAGAAGCATGTCGTTGACGAGCTCTTCTTCACTCGTTAAGAAGAAAGCAGCATCGGAAAATGGAGGAGGACAACCAGATTCTGCACAACGGAAGTCGATTTCTATACCTCGTTCCATGTATGCTTAATTCCTTTAGTGAAGTAACGTTTGTTTCTAGAAACTCTAAAGCAAAGTTTCTATTGCGTCAGGAATATATTTAGCTCTGTTTTTTCAGGTAGGATTGAACTCCAAATCAATGTTTTAGTTGTGAAAATTGGTTTCAACACTCGAATTTGTAGAAATATGGTACATTGTCGGACTTTGTGCTTGTGAATTTCGGGGAGTTGGTGCTGCCTAACCGTTTTGGCCATCACCTCATTAATAGTGATGGATTTTGTTTTGCCACTTGCGTGAAATTTGCCATGTGAAATTAAGCTTTACTCTGATTCTTTTACTGCTTCCCCAATCAACTTGAAAGTTGGAGATGGATATGAGCTCATGGTTAGGTATATCAATGATTTATTTTGCTGCTTAGTTATAGATAGATGAGGAAAAAGGAGAGTTTATACATAGAATGTTTGGCAATATATTTTATGGTTGGAACCTCAGCTCAATGATTGTTACTCACTTCGAAGTCTTATCCGATGTTGAAGAAGTGCATGGTGGAAGTGCTTAATTGCATGCTGCAATCGTGTATAGATAAATCGTTTTCTATACACCCATGTCCAATACTCAACTGCTCCCACCTTTCATTTTTTGAGGTTCAATTGGCTATACTTATCAGGCTTCCTTGAGGTTCTTATTTTTTAAGGTGGTTGATTTGTTTTTCTCTAATGCAACTTATTGCTTAGCAATTTAATTATGGTTCTTTTGTTATGTTCTTTCCACATGCAGTGACATTTAATTTAGTAAAAAAGCATCACTAAGAGATTCTTTTGCTAGTAATGATAACTAATATTTGAAAAACTTGTTTTGCTTTCGAGTTGGGATCAATAATAGTCATTCTGAGTTGGAATCGTTATTTTGTGTGTTTATTTGAATTTTGATAGTTTGTCTTCTCACGCATTCTGAACAGGGGACTGACTGGAGAGCGCACAGTGAAGAGATTGCGGCTATCAAAAGCCCTAACAATACCTGATACTACAAGTATCTATGAAGCTTGCCGCAGGATGGCTGCTCGCAGAGTTGATGCTTTGTTGTTGACTGATGCAAATGCATTACTATGTGGTATCCTGACAGATAAGGTTTGACTGTAGGCATGCAAAAAGGCTGTAAAAATTTTACTAAATAGAATTCTGTAAAGCTGCCTATATTGCTGATACTTTTCCTTTGCCAATTAAGGTGATATCTTTAACTAATTCACCATGCATGCTTTTCTTTTATTTCTTTTGGGCAAATTGAAGGACATAGCAACAAGGGTTATTGCTCCAGAAGTTAATATGCAGGAAACACCAGTTTCAAAGATTATGACGAAAAATCCAGTTTTTGTGCTTTCTGACACTCTTGCTGTGGAAGCTTTGCAGAAAATGGTGCTAGGTTGGTATATTTGAGATAATTCAAGCTGTTAACTTTTTGAACGTCTTTCCAACGTCTTATATTTGTCCTGACAACAGGAAAATTTAGACATTTGCCAGTTGTAGATAATGGAGAGGTCGTTGCTTTGCTTGATATTGCAAAGTGCCTTTATGATGCGATTGCTCGCCTCGAAAGGGCAGCTGAGAAAGGAGAGGCCATTGCAGCTGCTGTTGAGGGAGTTGAAAAAAAATGGGGGCCATCTGGTTAGTTTATTTTTGTGGTGGTACTATTCTTCATTGGTATAGTGTAAGGTTGTCTATCTACTGCCTGTGTTTGTCAAGTTCATGTGATTGAATGATGTTTTTGATTGGTCTTGAAGTACAGTATTAACAATCCCATATCTTTATGTTTTTAGCAAGTTCCAATACATTTATAGAAGCACTTCGGGAGAGAATGTTCAGGCCTTCACTATCTACCATCATTTCTGAAAATTCAAAGTAGGTTACATCTTCATTTTTAGAATAGTTTAACGTTTTAAGTAATCCACAGGTGAGTCACTATCTGTTGTGGATTCGTGGTGTTTTTAGGGTTGTTACAGTTGAACCAAATGATACTGTTTTAGCCACAGCCAAAAAGATGCTCGAGTGTCTCACAAGCTCTGCAATAGTAACAGTTGACAACAAACCGCGAGGGATTTTAACGTTAGTTGTGTTCCCCTTGTATCCACTCGTTTACATTTATCTATTATGAGCTTTGGTGCAATGACTTATATTAGTCATCTCATGAGAAGATTTGCCTCATGGACTGTGCAGTTCAAAGGACTTATTGATGCGAGTCATAGCACAAGATCTTTCCCCTGAATCCACTCTCGTTGAGAAGGTAATCTCTCTCTCTCTCTCTCTCTCTTGATAATTGAGGGGAGCTCTCTGGTAATTATTGAAGTAAAAGGTTTAGACAACACTAGTTCTTTGAATTATTGGAACGTAGACTTTTTTGTTCTTTTTGTTTCCCTTCCTTTCTTGAGATTTGAGAGATAAGTTCTAAGAACTTACGTCTTGTTTTGTGTGAGAAATGTGAGTGGAAAATATTATTGAATTGTTGTTGTCTATATTACATTGAGACCCTATTTATAGATACTATATTAGACTCCTTTTTCAATTAGGATACTATAATACAATCCTTTTCCAAGTAGGATTCTATATAATATTGTTATTTCTATTCCTATTCTAAGTAGGATAGTATTTACCTATTCATATTCCAATTCTAAATAGGAATCCTTTCCCTATTCTAATATTTTGTATCTAACATCCAGGTAATGACCCCCAATCCAGAATGTGCTTCAATAGATATGCCTATTGTTGATGCTTTACATACAATGCATGATGGGAAATTTTTACATCTTCCTGTTGTCGATAAAGGTATTATTAGCCTCCAGTTACACTTCGAGTTCAGGTATCTTCTTTTTCCTTATTTCTCTAAATAAATTTGCATTTCTTCTTTGTGGCAGAGGGAACTGTTGTTTCTGTTCTTGATGTGATTCAGATCACTCATGCAGCTGTAGCCACGGTAAGGCAGGATGCGTGAACATGTCAGTTTTTCCTTTCTCAACTCATCATTAGCAACTATTAGTTTTGGGCTATCATTTTGGTGGTCAATTCACCTTCTGAATACGGCCTTGCATGTAATTATCTCATTCAAATCTTGACTACTTTGATGAATTTTCCATGTACTCTTGTATATTAAAAGACAAACTCTTGTTTGGATCTTTCAAGTTGAAATCCTGCTGACCACTTTGTTAAGATCGACTTTTAGGGAAAGTATGTTCTGAGTGAACAGAATACCAAGGAGGTTTATTTTATATTTTGTTGCACTTTAAAATTAACTTAGGTCGCAATCTGCAAAAGCAATCTGCCCAGTGATGTTTCAAAATTCTTGCATTTGAGTATGACCTCCACTGCTAGTATTAATATTTTTATGACCTCTACTGCTAGTATTAATATTCAATGTTTTTTCAATATTGTGGATCAGTGAATATTTCAACCATGCCTTTACTCGTTGTGGCTGCTGTTTGTTCTTTCTGTATAATGTGTTTCCTGGGAAGTATGTTTACGTTTCTGCGTCCTTTGTAAATTAAATATGAGTAATTGGTCAAGTTGTCGTATTCATTTTTAGCGCTCTATCTATTTACATACGTGTTTTTTTAAAACTCTTCTTGTTTCATTATTTGATTAAAAAGAGGGTTAAGTTTTGTAAGGCACCTCTTCATTTATTAATATCATGTCAAAATGAAGGTAATCTTGGATGTCATTAAGTTAAAAATAGTAAACAATCTTGTGAAATGTTGAAAATATTTTATTTAATCTTAGGTTCTATATTTAATTTGTTAAGTTTACTTTTTTCCCAAAGATTCTGGAAAGTTATTTCAAGAACTGTTACTAATTAGGTGGGAAACTCTGCTGGAGTAAATAATGAAGCTGCGAACTCTGTAATGCAAAGATATTGGGATTCAGCTATGGCATTGACTCCAGATGATGATGATGAGACACGGAGGTTAATGCCTTAATCTCTTGTCTGTTAACTCATTTTCTTTTCCTATTGTATTATCTCTCACATTTTTTATTTGACATTTCAGTGAGAATTCCTTAAAATTGGCTTCTGAAGGGACAGAAAGATCTATTCCCTATCCTTCATCGAGTCAGCCAAATAGTTTTTCATTCAAGATTAAAGACAAAAAGGGGAGGATGCATAGATTCAACTGTGGTATGTTCAAATAATATGTTTTTAGGTAACAAAAAAAATTAGTCTCTCCTCAATGTTATCATATATGACCTTGTGTATCTTTTATGTACACCTAAGTAATGCCTTTTATCCTTTATTTCCTTTTGGTGCACCCATGAGGTCTCACTGTGGGTGTATTTCATAGAAAATTGTATTTTATTGTAAATTTTTCTACTTTTTGGTATATTTCTTGTATGCGGGTATTTTGCGCTCTTTGTTTGTAAAATCTTATTGCTTGATTTAAAAATCATATAAGACCTTGTGTATCTTGTATCTGGAAATTTTTATTGCCATCGGCCCATTTGTTTATATATGCATTGAGGATGCCAGATCATGCAGTACTGTTGATATGTGAACAAAAATAAAAAATGTGCACCTCTATTTTCTCTCTTTTAGGCATCCTGAGACTGTTCCAAACTGTCATACTTTTCCAGGGCTCTTGACTGCTATTTTAATTTTGGCAGTTCTGTTTTTTCAACTGTTTCCATTATCACTTGTATTTTTCTTTTGTTCTTTAAGTTGGTGCTCTTGAATATTACCATCGGGCATTGTATATTCAGCAGTGTCTGTTGCTTGCTTATCTTTTAAATTATTAGAGAGACCTTGAACTCTGTGGTACCCTTGTTAGGAAAAATTGGAACTTGTTTGTTTATTGTCTCGCTTAAAACTAACACTATGAAATCGATATTATGTTTGTGCTTTGTCCTTCATATTCAGCAATTATGATAATATTGACTCCCATGATGATCCTACTATCTTTTATGATATTTCAGATATTCAGAACATGACAGATCTAATAGCTGCAATAATTCAGAGGGTGGGGAATGACATTGACCGGAATAATCTTCCTCAGATTCTGGTTGAATATATTAATTTTTCCTTGTACATTTGAATGATTTTCCTCCGCTTGGTTTTCCCTGGTTGAGCAAGTTGTCTATTATATTAAAGAACAATTACACTTTTGCAGTATGAAGATGAAGATCATGACAAGGTGTTACTAGCATCAGATAGTGATCTTACAGCAGCTGTTGAACATGCAAGATCTTCAGGTTGGAAGGTATGATTGGCTTTCCTCTGTCCTTGGGTTTTGATTCATGATAGTTAATGTGAATGAACATAAACCCTAGTAACAGGAAGTAACGTTAACTTATGATTAGTTGTTATATTTTGAAGTCACTTTTCTTGATTACAAAATAAGGACTGATGACAAAATCTACCTAAACAGGGGCTAAAATTGCACTTAGACTATTCAGGAACAACGGGCGGTAGTTTGGATTATGCTCATACTGAATCTGCATGGGCCTCAGCGTACAGCACTGTAGCTACTGGTGCTGCATTAGTTGCCGGTTTAGGCGTATTAGCATTCTTAAGGAGATCCAGTAACTAACTACTTGATAGACGAGGAACGGGAGTAGCACGTTGATTCATATGAGCTCAATGGGCCAATTTATTTTGAGTGTAGAAAGTGACAGTCTCTCTACACTGTACTCTCTTTTTCTTTTTCCCTTTAGTCTGCAATCCAGACTTGCAGGTTTTGATTTTCGGTGATGTGAAGTACACCCTATAAATATAATTCCGTTGCCTTGAAGTTATCTTCAAGGATGAACTGGCAACGCCATGCAAATTTTAGTGCCAAGAGTTGTCAAGTGTTTAAATATCAGAGTGATTGTGATATACAATATTTGTTAAAACACAATGGAATGCACTTCTTCCAGACTCTCTGTATTACTTTTTTTAAACTAACTGCAAAGCAAGAACTGATAATAACTATGTGTTGTATCCCTGGTTGAGCAAGTTGTCTATTATATTAAAGAACAATTACACTTTTGCAGTATGAAGATGAAGATCATGACAAGGTGTTACTAGCATCAGATAGTGATCTTACAGCAGCTGTTGAACATGCAAGATCTTCAGGTTGGAAGGTATGATTGGCTTTCCTCTGTCCTTGGGTTTTGATTCATGATAGTTAATGTGAATGAACATAAACCCTAGTAACAGGAAGTAACGTTAACTTATGATTAGTTGTTATATTTTGAAGTCACTTTTCTTGATTACAAAATAAGGACTGATGACAAAATCTACCTAAACAGGGGCTAAAATTGCACTTAGACTATTCAGGAACAACGGGCGGTAGTTTGGATTATGCTCATACTGAATCTGCATGGGCCTCAGCGTACAGCACTGTAGCTACTGGTGCTGCATTAGTTGCCGGTTTAGGCGTATTAGCATTCTTAAGGAGATCCAGTAACTAACTACTTGATAGACGAGGAACGGGAGTAGCACGTTGATTCATATGAGCTCAATGGGCCAATTTATTTTGAGTGTAGAAAGTGACAGTCTCTCTACACTGTACTCTCTTTTTCTTTTTCCCTTTAGTCTGCAATCCAGACTTGCAGGTTTTGATTTTCGGTGATGTGAAGTACACCCTATAAATATAATTCCGTTGCCTTGAAGTTATCTTCAAGGATGAACTGGCAACGCCATGCAAATTTTAGTGCCAAGAGTTGTCAAGTGTTTAAATATCAGAGTGATTGTGATATACAATATTTGTTAAAACACAATGGAATGCACTTCTTCCAGACTCTCTGTATTACTTTTTTTAAACTAACTGCAAAGCAAGAACTGATAATAACTATGTGTTGTATCCCTTGGTTGACAAGGCAGGTCCTTTACCTCATTTGAACAATAAGATGCACAACCATGTTGGATAATAATTGTTATCCTATATTAAAGATCATTTCATTAGCAAATGAGTATTCCATTGTTTTTGAACTCAAAAGCAAAATTACAACGGAAATGAAGTATGAAACTAAAAGAAATTGAATCAAAACTACTTCACCAAACAGCAAACGGTTGTAACCTTTGAAACAATCAACTTGATAGAGACGTTATAGCAATGAATTTGCTTAGTAGCCATGAGAACAGGTCGAGTTTAGAACGAAGAGAAGCAATTAATACCTAAAAAGTACACCCAATAACTTCAGCAATAAATTATCTGAAACAAACGAACAATCTCAAAAGTTAAGTTCAATGTTGTACAACCAAAGCCTATTAGACACCTTAAAAGAAAAAGTCTTTTGCAAACGTCGACAGCAGGGTTCGAACCTGCGCGGGCGAAGCCCAACAGATTTCAAGTCTGTCTCCTTAACCACTCGGACATATCGACTTTACGTTAATGATGCTAAACTTACTTAAATTCAAATACAGTTTAATTAGCAAATAATAATCAACCATATTGTTATTTAGTGATGTTATTACTAACAGTACTACTTTTTTCAGAAATTGGCCATATTATCCTTTTAGGCCCAAAATAATAATTTTAAATTACTATTTTAAATATTTAAATATTTAATTTTTTTAAATTAGTTACTATTTTAAATATTTAATTTTTTAGTTAGTTACTATTTTAATTAGTTACTATTTTAAATATTTATTTTTTTAAAAAATAATAATTAATATAATTTAATTTAAAATTAAATCTCAAAAGGGACAATGTGATAGTAACTAAGAAGTACTCTTTTTGTCTCATATTATATGAACACTTTTTATTTTTGTGATTATTAAAAAATTATTAATGCACTAGTAAAATTTACTATAGTACCCTCTATTTTATGTTAATGTGTATTAAATTAAGTTAAAAAAATTATTAATATACTAATTAATGATAAAAATAAAATAAAAAATTAATTAATTTTATTTTAATTTAATAAAATATTCATATAATATATGATAAATATTTATAAAAAAATACTTATATAATATAAGACGGAGGTACTGCTTGACATATTACCTCTCCTTTAACAGGAAAAATGGTTACGAGATATTTTAGAACAGTAACAAAAATGAGTCATCCATAAAATAGGTAGTACTAAAAGAAAAATATATTAAAGTAATAATTGTTGGATTTATTATGAAAGTTTTAGAATTAAATAATATAAGTCCATTTTTATAAAATATTTTAGACAAAAAATTATAAATCAGTACAAAGGTAGAAGAGAGCACCATTACACCTTCATTTTTTCTCTTCACAGAAAGTAGCTTCCATTTTCCGCAAACAGCCATGGATAACAACACTCACCAATCGCCGACTGAGGCAGCGGCGGCGGCGGCAGCAGCAGCAGCGGCGGGTCAGCCAGCCACATATCCACCACAGACACCGTACCACCATCTCCTTCAACAACAGCAGCAGCAGCTACAGATGTTTTGGACTTACCAACGTCAAGAAATCGAGCAAGTCAACGATTTCAAGAACCACCAACTTCCCCTTGCCCGTATCAAAAAGATCATGAAAGCTGATGAAGATGTTCGTATGATCTCGGCTGAAGCTCCAGTTCTGTTCGCCAAAGCCTGTGAACTTTTCATTCTCGAACTCACAATCCGTTCGTGGCTTCACGCTGAGGAAAACAAGCGCAGGACTTTACAGAAGAATGATATCGCTGCGGCGATTACTCGTACCGATATTTTTGATTTTCTGGTTGACATTGTTCCTAGGGATGAAATTAAGGATGAGGGTGTTGGGCTTGGACCCGGAATTGTGGGTTCTACTGCTAGTGGTGTGCCGTACTATTACCCTTCATTGGGTCAGCCAGCTCCGGGTGGAGTGATGCTTGGTAGGCCTGCTATTCCTGGGGTTGATCCATCAATGTATGTGCACCCTCCACCGTCACAGGCGTGGCAATCTGTGTGGCAGGCTCCAGACGATAATTCCTATGCTAGTGGAGGTAGCAGTGGACAGGGTAACCTTGATGGCCAAATGTGAGTTTGTCGTTTCTGTCTATGTTATCTTGTTATCTTCAGATCTGGAAAAGCTAGGGTTTGAAAAATAAGCTTGGGAAATGAAAACTGCTTTATTCTGTATCCTGAAAGGTGATGATTTTCTTCCTTTTGTTGCTTATTTACGAGGATTAGAGTCAGGGATATTAGTTTTTCTTGTTAAAACTTGACGGTACTAAATATTGGGATGAAATTGGCTCAAATTGAATGAAATGGATACTGGTTAAGCTAGGTTGTTGAGAAATACGATTGGAAAGCAATAAAAGCTTTAGTCTTTGTTCCTTATGGTGGTAACTTTCTTCCTGTTTCTCTTCCTTTGAAAATTTAAGCTCGGGTGTGTTAGCATTTTTCGTTAGAGCTGGAGTATTGGGGTATTGGAATGAAATGGGCTCAAATGGAGCTGAATGTATATAGAGCTGACCGCAACTAGTTCTTCTGTTTAAAATGCCGAGCCTGATTACCTTGGGATTGACTGTAGTTGTCGCTTTCTTTGTTTATCTTCAAAAAGAATAAACATAGGTAATCAGTCTCAAATTCAAGCAACTGCATGATGAAATTCATGCAATCTCTAGTTGATGTTGTGCTTGTGATACGGTGGTAAGATGACATTCACAGTGTAATCCCACAAGTAGATTCTAGGGAGGGTGGTGAATGTCGTTATTCTACAAGTGGATTCTGGGGAGGGTGGTGCAGACACTGTACACAGCCTTGGCCTTTCCTTGAGAAGGCTGTTTCCCATGATATGGTAGTAGATGTTTAAATTGAATAATTACTTGTAGCTTCCTTAATCCTGTGTTATTTCTTTTGCATATTGGGGAAAGTGATTTACCATATTAACTGTAGTACTGTACTTTTATCAACATATATTCTCTCACACATTTCCTTTGATACTCTTGGTCTTGGCTGTGTAAAATGGTCATGATTGATTGTCATGATGAAGTCATGTGGTTTGGGTAAATGTTAACGGATATGTAGGTTAATTCCTACGAGTCATTCTACACATTGTTCTTTACACCATAAATACAAAGAAGTGATGACTTTCCACTTGATCTTCTGTATGGCCAGTGACTTGTAAGTTTTTACTTGTGGCTCAAGCAGTTTCCATTCCATGGATTTCACAGTGTCAGAAATTTTGGTTAGTTGGTAGAAAGTGTAGATTTCCTAAAGTCTGTTGTTAATTAAAATTAGATTTGATGAACTGGGATCCAAGTTATCCTTATTTTTAGGCTTCTTTTCAGTTGACAACTGCAATGTGGATTCTCATTGATCTTTTTTAAAAGAAGATCCGAGTATACCATGTTACCCTTCTAAAAAAAAGAATTAAACATTACTGGAGTTTAATTTTCAGTTGCAACTGAACTCTGTAGGAGTGATAAAAAGAATAATGGAACATCTTGTATTATAGCAAATGATCAGTCATTAGTTTATCATGTTCTTGGAAATGCTTGTTCATTAATCATAACACAAGTATGATTTCTTTTCTAGCCTTTTCGTCTCGTCCTCCTTTTGGGGTTTTAGTGATTTTAATGAAGAGGAGGGTCGAAAAGGAAGGAAACAAAGAGTAAATGGGACTGGCCCACTCGGGATAAAGAACTGTAATACCATGTGTGCAAGAAATATAGGAATGGGAAATTTCCAAGGGAGCTGCTAGTTGTTGCAAGTTTTGGCCTGACTTTGAATGGATACACTGGTGGAGGCCTTCACTATTTGTACATATACTCTTTCTTCATGTGTATTTCTTTTCTATTACAGGAGTACTCTTCTTGTACTTTCATGGTCTTTTTATTGCTATATGTTTCTGTTTGTTGTTACCTTTTCGGTTTTTGCCTGTTCTCGAGCTGAGGGTCTTTGGAAACAGCTTCCCTACCTTGTATAAGGTCTGTATACATACTACTCTTTCATGACCCCACTTGTGGGATTACACTTGGATTATCGTTGTTGTTTGTTGTTATTTTCTCTTTTTTCCTATCAGCCCAATACACACGTCTTGAATTAAAATGTCTTTATGGAACCTGAGCCAGTATATCCTCTTCTTGATATATGACAGTTTTTGTTCTTCTGTCTTTGGTAATCCCTGGTTGAATACAATTGCTTTTTACCAGACATGTTATTTTTCCATGTATTTCATCCACACCTAGCCTCCAGTTTGATTAATGGATTTTTAGCAAAATTTGTTGTGCAACTCTTTTTCATGAATCAGATATCACTAATGATGACGACTTCATCTCTTTCCTTGCATGCCTGAAGTTATATTCTTTCATATAAAGAAAAAGTTATTTTGTTTCATATCACGGTGACATCTTGGTTCGAAAGTTGAAATGTGTTGCCTACACTTTTGGGGCATACCTGCAATGAACACCAAGGTTGATGTGGTCACAGAATTGGCTTTTGGTTCTAACGATTTATCTGTTTGTTGATTCTAGTTTCTCAATATATCTTGTTTAATCATGGTCACAGATGTAACGTTTTGGGTATTCATGATTTCTAGTATGATTATACTTGAGGAATCAGAATCTGAAGATGCTATCCATTTGTCCAACTATTAAACCTTGGTACTAAATTTCTTCCTTTCTGTTGCTGCAGTTAAAAGATCCTGCTGCTTGCTGGTTTGGAAGCTTAACAGCACAAGTGAAAACTAATGGTTAAGGGAAATGTAATCTATTCTCTCAATTGTGAATCCACCTTGTATTGCTACAATCCATGGATAATGTTTTAACTGTAAGGACTTGAATCTTCTTGTCTATATAAAACTTGACTCTTTTGTGTATTCCTGGATTTTACTCTTTAAAATCCTTTTGGGTTGCCAGCTGCCACTGCTCTATGCTGATATGTCTATGTTCACATGTGGCTATATTGATTCCTCATTACTTCAGAGCTTCTAGTTCTTGCCTAGTGGTAATAATGTCAAGTTTTTTGTTTTTTCTAATCAGTTGGTTTCGACTTATTCGCTACAATGATGGGCAGTGGGCTCAAATAACTGCACCAGTTAAAGTGTATGGATAACACGACCAATTTGTCAACTTGATTTACTTTTGTATTGATGCTACAACGATGAAACGAAATTTTGAATCCTTCCTTGCATACGCTTAATCTGTCAACTTCATTACTTGATCGATGCTCTTGAGTTGTTGCTTCAAGGAAACTATCTACATCAAAACTTGAAGTGCAACACTTCACTTCTTTCTTTGGGTAAACCACCAAATTTCAGATGCTCCAATTTGAATCAATCCCACATCCAAAATGGAACTTGGTTTCGGTTGCCCCTAGAGGTAAGTCACCTCAGCAAACACCATATCATTTAGAACAACCTTTAATCCCAACTTTTTCACTACTATTTCCCCTAAAATTCCAAGATTCTATTCTCATGAACTGTCTTGCAGCATGATGTGCCGAAGCATACGCTTGTTGTTTCACACCACACAATCTTTTTTGAAAGTCTAATGAGTACATTTTACCTTCTTTCATATCACACTTGTGGTTTCCCACACCTCTCCAGTTGGATTCCATTGGGTATGTTGTCGTAATTCATACCAAATGGATAAAACATATATTTCACAACAGGGTTGGGTAAGTTGAACATTTAAATATATCAAGCTTTAAATAGAGCATTTCATGGGAAATACTAAACACAATTTTTTCTTAGTTATGCCACTTGCAGGAGCGGCTTTTGGATGACAGGAGGATCATTTTCGGGTGACTGACAACCCGCTTCCTCATCATCCACTTCAATCTCATTCAATAATTTTTCCTCCAAATGAGACATCTCCATCGCATAAAAATTGAGTGTATTACCCTCCACGTTTGTCACAATAAAGGCAAGTTCAAAACTGTACCCATCGAAGTGCAAAAGTAGATGAAAAAAACAAGTGCCTTCACATCAACAAAGTCTACAAAATCTGAAAATGGTTTGGGTGAGGGGACTGGAAGCTGAGGGAGGCAACTAGGATCACAATGTCCCCATTAACTAGGCGGTTCTTTAAGAAGATTACATGGTATACCAATTGCTACGGATTACAAAATGAAACTAAGATTTTGCAACACTTTTATCTCTTGCTCTGTATCTCCAATTTCTCCTTTGCCAATGCCTGCAGTTCCACATATAGAGTTCAGTGTCTCATTGCAGAGGATCATTACATATATTAGTTTGGTAGTCCCAGGTTTTACTAGCAAGGGAGTTGAGAAAGCACTCTAGAAAGAAATAAGATATTGGAAATCAACAAATTTCACAGACGATCAAGCAGTCAACAAAAAGATGAAGGATCAATATCAAAAATAACTTGATGAGTTAAGGATGAATTATCACCAAAGAATACAAATAGATCGACCAACCACAGGCCAAGCTTCCAGGGAGGCCAAAACTGTTCTTTTTCTTTCTTTCAGAAAATACTAATTCTAGAAAGTTGAGTTGCTTGGCCAAGTTTTTTTGGGGAAAAAAAAGAAGCGCTTTTCAGTAGTAGCTGAAGTAGCTTTGCAAAAGCTTAAAAAATATGGTTTTTCCCTAATATTGATAAAAGTGGTTTACAAATAAATTAGTGAAACACAAAATGTTACTTTCCAAAAGTATTTTTCTCTGCAAACACTTCTAAAATAAACAAAATTTGAAAGCTTGGCCAAACATGGTATAAAACTCAACCCCAAATCAGTGCGAGCAACTTAAAAAAGTATGATAAAGGAGAAACTGCAAAGACACCATGCTATAAATATTAGCATATTCACTTTTGCTAACATTACTACTAAATATTTCCTTTTATTCATGTGATTATATATATATATATATATATATCTTCTTTTCTAGATAGAACTAATATGAATACCAATTCCTCATAACATGTGGACAGATTAAAAAAGACGAGGAGGGGGGCACGAGTTATACTTTTTCATTTCTTTCAGGAGCTGAGTGCGGTTGGAATTGGCACCCATGAGAATCAAGTGAAAACAAGAGCACCAACAAACAAAACAGAAGATTGAAAAGAAAAGAGAAAAAGAAACATATAATCACATAAAGAATGGTGTTATTACTGACCTTATCTGGTTATACCTAAAGCTTTTTTGATAGGTAAAAGATATATTTACAATCAACAATCAACTTTGGAATAATAATGTTTCTTATCTCCTCTTGGACTTATACGAGCTAAATGTGTCTGTCCACCAACAACAACATACCCAGTGGAATCCCACAAGTGGGGTCCGGAGGAAATATCGTTTGTCCTAGCTAGTGAAAATTAAGGAAAGCGCAAAACCTTATGAAAATATGATTATATTGTTTGACAAGAATCCCATATAATAATCTCAATATTTGGTTGGCAGAGAGATCAACCAACACTACCATACTTTGAACTTGCACATATAGAAACTGACACAAGCCTTAAATACGAAGAGGCCACTGACTATATGTTGATTAGGATCAACTTCCTTAAGCAAAGTGACTAATTGGAGCCCCAAATTGAAAAAAGAAAACTTTCTATCTCTTCTATGAACATTGAGGAAGCACCGTTTCATCTCTATAACTAATCCTTGGAAGGTAACATTATCGACTTGGATCTGTATACAGAGCCCAAGCTCCAATTATATGTATAAACTCCAACATTTCCCAAGTACAGATAAGGTATACCATGAGTCACCTCTTTTTAAAGGCAAAAGAAGTCCTAAATTTTGATCCATAAACTCAACTCCTGTCACCACTACTTGAATAATGACTACATGTTATTCTAACATGATTGAACCTGAGTGTCCGTATTTGTGTGATTGTTGATTAAAAAAGCTCCAATTCTACATATATTGTATCCCCCAAATAAGATCCTTCTAGATGATACAACAGTGTAAGATTATCAAGGCTATAATACAACAAAAAATTAGCAATTCACCATGCAAGTTCCGAGATCCCACAAAATTTAATATATCTAACAACCAATCATATATAAACAACAAGCCATGAAACATGAATGAATTTTCATCGTGATTTAAGATACTGAGTCAAAGGTAAAGCATAAAAATTACCACTTAAGAAGCACCAACGATGATGTTGTTGATTGGAATGAATATCAACTTCACAAAAAATCCAACAAATCCCATCACAACAAAACCGATCGCTGTACGGGTTGCGACCTTGGTAAATTCTGTACCACAAACAATCAAATTAAAAAATATACATATACAGAGAACGATAAACCCTAGATCTCCACATAGAAAAAGAAATCAAAAACAACGAATAACTAGATGATGTACCTTTGCGATCAGGCTTGTGGCACCTTTTGACGAGCCTAACGCTGTCTTTGGCGAAATCCCTAAGAGGATCGAAAACAGTATCGAGAGCGTCCATTTTGGATCTGAAAACAAAATTAGGGTGGTTTTCTCTTCTGGATCTCGATCTGAATTGGGCGAAATTGAAATGAACTATTCTGAATTGGAGTTGTTTCTTAACACGGAGAAAAGGTTAGCGATTGGTCAACAAAGTCGAGTGACGTTAGTTGAAATGACTAAAATATCCCTTACACTTATCCTGTGGATCTTTTGACCTTTACAATCTTTTTAAATTTTTTTATTTTTGTAAAAAATTAAGATAATTAGTAAAAGAAAGTATAAAATTCAAAATAAATTTGTTAAAAACTATAAAATCAAATCTCTTTGAATTTTTGTCATATTTGATTATTTTAACTTTGTGAATTCAAGCACCCATAGGAAAATGTCTTGCACAACAACAACATACTCAGTAAAATTTCATAAGTGGAGTCTAGAGAAGATAAAATATACGCAGACCTTACCACAACCATAGAGGTAGAGAGGTTGTTTCCTGGGAACCCTCATCTCAAAATCCGTAAGCAGAAATAACTAGATATGACAGA
>JAOTQJ010000096.1:19091453-19104148 GCA_025642045.1 Solanum sejunctum | reverse complement strand
ATTTTTTACTTTAACAAATTTAAAAATGCAAGTTCTATTTGTACATTAAATAAAGAAAAATATTTTAAAAATGCATATGATACTATGGAAATGCACATCTAAAAATATTTAAACTAAATAAGATGAAAGATGTATTTTAAAAATAAAAATTAAATAACTAAAATTAACAACGAAAATACATTAAAAACTAATAAAGTGAAGGGTATTTTTGTAAACAAACAACATATTCTTAAAATTTATTCATCAAACCAAACACTCAATAAGAAATAACTCAATATAACTTATTTCATCATTACTAATCTCAACATAACTTGTCCTATCATAATTTATCCTATCTAACGACCCATTAGTTATTCTTTTTACTTAGTTGCTAGAAAGACTTTTTAGCCTGACTTTTACTCCTTCTGTCTCATTTTATATGACACGCTTTCCTTTCTAATTCGTCTAAAAAAGAATGATACTTTACTTTAATTGGAAATAATTTGACTTTGAAATTCTCCTTTTGCCCTTAATGAACCATAAATTTCAAAAGTTTACTTTTTTTTCCTTAAACATCGTGTCAAATCAAAGGTGACACATAAAATGGGACCGAGTGAGTATTTGTTATTTTTGGAGGGAGTGAGTGTTTCTGTTTTTGTGTGTAAAGAAAAGGCAAATCCAAAACTAGATAAGGGGAAAGACAATAGTTACAACATTAGAAGCTTCTTGGAGAGATGGAAGGTCTTACAATAGGAGGAGCAACTACTTGTTTTGCTTCTTCACTTGGTAGAATCTCTTCCAAGTTTGCCTGCGTACCCTCCTCCTCCTCCTCCAGGCTTACCCCAAAAGCCTTCAAGAAGCACAACCTAGCCGCATTGCAACCAGCATTCCATCTTTTCTCACCAAATGCCCCCAAAAGGCACACTAGAGCTCGTGTATCCTTACCTCATGTGGTTGCTTCTATGGTAAGAAGTTCCATTTCAACAATTATTGACTACCCATTGAAGAGTTTTGCCACCCCACGTTTTTTTTCTTTCCTGACATCATAGAAATGTTGCAGTAAATTGACAATTTGGGTAAAAAAGGAGTAATTTTGTTAAGTTCTTTGAGTGGGAATAGAAGATTTTGTAGTGCAGGCTCCTAACGGATTTGGGATTGTGGCTTTGTTGATTGATTGATGTTTTTTTGTTTATGTTTTATCCCTCTTATAAATGTTTATTGTATCATATTTCCATGTTATCACATGATTTTCGTTATTAGTCGCTCTTCATGTTTCCTTTCTTTCCATATCTAGTTTATTCTGTTTAAGGATTTTTGAGACAAAAGTTCCTAGGAAACAGCCTCCCTAGCTCTATGAGGAGCGGCAAGGTCTGCGTACATTCTAACCTTCCAGACTCCACTTGTGCGATTACACTAGTTATGTCATTGTTTTGTTTTGGGATTTTGTTTTCAGGGAGAAGTGGAGCAGAGTTATATCATGATTAAGCCTGATGGTGTTCAAAGAGGACTTGTACGCTTCAGTATTTTCTTCTTTCTTTGAGTTTGGATTATTGAAAAATGTTTTTGAGTTATTTTGTTTTGGAATTGTTGTTTGAATGTTGAACATATGTTTTCATCATGGTTATAGGTTGGAGAAATTATATCCAGATTTGAGAGAAAAGGGTTTAAGCTTACTGGATTAAAGCTTTTTCAGTGCCCCAAAGAATTAGCAGAGGTTTGCATTCATGAGCTTTACTAGGTGTCGATAATCCTTTTTTCAAGAATTGACATTTCCATGCAAACATACTCCCCTGGCCTCTAACAACCCCCTCTCGGGAAAAAAAGAAGAGAAAAACCTTTGTTTCTTCATGTTTAAGGGCTTCATTGACTGTTGTCAAATGGTTTCCCTTTGTCTAACAAGGTTCATTTTATTCATAGGTTACCCTCTATAACTGCAATGAATGCTAGGAACCAACAAAATACTCTTGGTTCCAGTTGACTCACATAAAGACTGGAATTGTAAAGTTGGACAAAATGAAATTTCAAAATTTGTATGTCGTTTGGACTACAAGACATGAAACTAATAGGAAAACAAATAATTCCGTTATAGTTAAAGAGTGGAAGGTTTGTTTACCAGAAGAAATCTTTGAGGGTGGGCGGGGTTGGGTGCCAAGGTAGCTTTGTACTAGCCAATTGCTTCTATTTACACTACTGAGAATTCTATTGTATTTTTTTGAATAGCACCATGAATTTCTTTGCTTAATCTACCAAAAGAGAGCTGAAATTGCCAAGTCGATTCATCCCTATTGACTGTGCCATGGGGTAAAGTTGCTAAGAAGTTTTCAATTGTTACAGGAGCATTACAAGGATCTACAGTCCAAGCCGTTCTTCCCCAAGCTGATTGACTACATTACATCTGGTCCAGTTGTCTGTATGGTAGAATTTCTTCCCATGCAACTCTCATTTCTATCATTAACTAAGTCAAACCAATCAAATATATCAGCTGTCTGAAAATTGCATGAGGTTCAAACTGTATAATGTCTCCTACAGTCTGTATGTTTTCATAATCTTGTAAATTGTATCTATTTTTGGAAAGGCTTGGGAGGGTGATGGTGTTGTTGCTTCAGCACGTAAGCTAATAGGAGCAACTAATCCTCTTAATGCTGAGCCAGGCACAATTAGAGGAGACCTTGCTGTTCAAACTGGAAGGTAGGGCCATTTATGTTTATCACTTTGTTTGTTTGTTTATGTTCAGCAAATATTGAGTCATGGTGGTCGAAGCTTTTAATGTTGAAAAATTTACAAGATTTTGATGGCGATCTATGTGCAGAAACGTAGTACATGGAAGTGATAGCCCCGATAATGGCAAGCGTGAAATAGGTAAGGATTTTCCTAATTTAGCAAAACTAGTTGAGTAGCATGTAGAATTAACTTAATGTGACTTCCCCACATATTACTAAGTTTGGTCACCCCGCTATCAGCCAGACATGAATGAGACTTACAGCAGAATCTTTAATGAGAGCAGTGGTGACTTAAGAGTTCAGTTTTATTATCTATGAGAGAAATCAAAGGACAGAGCAAGACTTCTTTTTATTTTCTTCTTTTTGATAATCTTTTTCCCGATAAAATAAGGTAATATTATTAAAGTTAGCACCAAAGAGGTACTGCAAAATTAATACAAAATGTCATTACAATAGCTCCACCCCATTTTCCTTTTTGACAATCAAGCAAAGGAAAGATCTACAGTTTCCCCTTAAAAATCACAAAGGACTCTGATGAGATATCAAAATGTGCTGATAGGCACCTAATAATAATGTTTAGAACTTTTACTGCTGTAGAGTATGTCTTTCACTGAACAAGAAATGAGCTTGTATTTGTCTAAACTCTAAAGATGATAGTGGCAAATATACCTTCACCCTGGGATGAATTGACTTGGCAAATTCAGCTCTCTTGTGGTTGATAAAGCAAAAATAATCATGGTGCTATTCAAGAAAATACAATAGAATTCTCAATTCTGTAAATAGAAGCAATTGGCTAGTACAAGCTACCTTGGTACCCGACCCCACGCAACCTTAAAGATTTCTTCTGGTAAACAAACCTTCCACTCTTTAAGACTTTAACTATAATGGAATTATTTGTTTTCCTATTAGTTTCATGTCTTGTAGTCCAAACGACATACAAATTGGACCACCTACAACTAAGATGTGTGTTCCAGTAACATGGCTGACTAGTTGTTTTTTGCCCTGTAATATAAGATGTCTGCTGATAATGTGAGTGGTAATTCTTGGAAATTCTTTCTCTAGCAAAAGAAGCTGAAATCTTTTGTGGAATACTTTAGTTTGTTCTTTTAGAGAAAAATAAGTTGGCGTTGGTTCTGATTTAATTGGTGTTTTCTCCTTATGTTCATTTCCTTGCTGCAGGTCTTTGGTTTAAAGAAGGTGAATTATGTGCATGGACAGCAGTTCAAGAACCTTGGTTGGTAGAATAATACCTTAGCGTTATATGATTCTTTCACTGAAGTTTTGGAGGTTTGAGCTAAACTGTAAGAGATGGAGAGTGATTATCACTTATGCGGCACGTCATGTGTGTAATACGAAAGTACAAACACTGTAATTGTATTATCTTCGGCATAGTTGGCCTGTTTATAGATAGAACCTCCCTACTTTCAATTGTTCTGAATTCTTGTTATTCTGCTTGATTGAATATTTTCTTTCGGTTCATTTGGTACAATAAGCTTCAAAGATATACAAAGAACAGATAAATAACAATACAATGAATTGCTTAAAGAGATAAAGCAGTTTACACAAAGTTACCTGATATGAATATACAAGTAATGACCCTCTCTTGCTATCCTTTTTCTACTAGGAACATTGTGATGGAGTTTATCTTACGAGATTAACTCGGTAAAAACAGTTGAAATATTCGTCTGTCTGCCATCTCCCAACTTTGGAATGAGGAGAATACCTCACTTAAAGAATTCTTGAAAAGAAATGCAAACTATACCTTGTAAACATAATATGCAGTTTTGGTCAAGTAGGAGGCGGCACCTGACTTTGTAGCCTTGGTGAATTCAAACAAATAAAAGACATCTCTACCAATGCTTTTCCGTTAACAAAAACTGCTTCCTTGTAAAATGATCTAGAAGTTAACCCCCATCTGGCACTTAAATTAAAAGGAAGGTTTCCATGAAGCGTATAGTTGAATATTGAATGCAAGAATGAAGAAAGAAATTCCAAGAACAAGTTACTGTTTTCCATCTCCTGATTCTGTATCTTGCTTCTGACTGTCACTGCTCTGTGTGTTGCTTTGCATTTCAAGCAGTTTCTGTTGCTCCTCCTCATCAGCTACTTGTGGATTTACATCTTTTACAGCCTTGGGCTTGTTGCTTGTAGACTGCTGGTACATAACGCCACCAGACATGCAGATCAACAGCCCCACTGTTCCAATAAGTTTGGAGTGTTTATCCCATATAACTAGATTTATCACCACTGTCAAAAGTTTATTAACTATGCCAAGAACAGTAAATCCTGTTGCAGAGATTGCTCTACGACAAGAAAATCCAAAGAAAGAGATGGCTAAACCAAACAAACATGACAGGGCTACTGGTAACACCACTTGAAAGCTGTGCCAATCTGACTCATCCTCAATTTCATGCTTAATCTTCTTCAATTCACCCATGATAAGGAGCTCTATAGGAAAAAGCAACAAAGCCTCAAGATTGTTGTACAACACAAGACCCCATGTGTTCAGACCAATCGTCATAACCACGTGCTTGATGTAAACAAAATCAATAGTCATGCTCACTAAATAGGCCAAGGCCCAGCTGTAAGCTGTAAGTGTGAACTGATAATCGGTACTGACATAGAGCACGCTACCGGCAAAGATTGTACCAAGTGACAACCACGTTTTCATTGTAGGCCATGGCTGGTGCAAGTAGAGGGCCTCTCCTATTGCAACAAAGATGGGGACTGCTGATCTGAAGACAATAAAAGTATCAACATTGGCATGGAGGAGAAGCTCACTGTTTGTGAAAAGAGATAGGTAGAATATAATTGCTGCAGGTAGAAATCGCCACATTGTTAGAAGCTCAAGTTTATCATGTTCTATAAGCTTGAGCCATCCACACATGAGAACTCCAGCTGCACTTGTGAAGTACTGCAATGCAGTTAGTGCTCCAGGGTAAGGAAATTTCATTATGGCCCACTTGTTTATGATGGAGAGCAGTGATGCTGAAAGACAGTACCCTGCAGCTATACCATAAACGGATGCCTGTTCTATCAAGCCACTATACCAACTTGGTTGGTGACTGTGAGATGGTGAAGAAGCATCCAAAGACGTTTTAACATCTCCACCTTCAGGATCTTCCACATCATTTGACATTTTTATCTAATAAACGAGCAGGAAAAAACTTCTATAAGTTTCAATCAACCAATAACTAAAATATTTTCCCCTTCATGCAAGCTAACTTTGCTGCTGTTTGTTCTTTCTCTTTTTTTTCTTTTGACAAGTAAAGGTATGCGATTAATACATAACTCAGTACCAAGCTGGTACTGAGACAAAGTATAAAAAAGCTAGATAGGATCCTCTAAAGCTGTAAGGATTTACAACAAAGCTCGATAGGATCCTCTAAAGCTGTAAGGATTCCAGAAAATCCAGCTTTACATCGAAATCATTTGAAAATTTAGCATTACACCAAGTTTTTTAAACTCTGGATGCATCTATCCCCAGCAACAAAATAATCTCTCCATTCCCCTCAAAATGTATCCTATTCCTCCCAAGCGCATTTACCACAATATGCAGAAAGAATAATTTTACCATGTTTACCAACCAGTGGGTTGTTTTCCTATCCTAGCATGCTGTTTATTGGATTTTGATTATCACATTATTTGATTTTTGTTTTCTAGTAAACTGCACTATTTCTTATTGCTAGCTATATTCTCTTCGTCATCTCCTTTTTCCTTGCACCTGGATTGTTGCGCTTGAGCCAAGGGTCTTCGAAAACAGCCTCTTTACCTCCACGAGGTAGTGATAAGGTCTCCTTATATTCTACCATTTCCACACCTCACTTGTGAGATTTTACTAGGTATGTTGTTATTGTTCTCCCTTCGGTGACACTGCAGTTGTTTTGACCACAAGAAAATCGGAAGGTGCGCTTCATTTGCAAACCTCACGAATAATCTCATTACCTTTCTGAGCAATATCGCGTTCTTCATTACATGCTTATACACATACTTCTACAGCTACTCGAGTTTACGCCTAGAGATATTAATAGGTCTGGGCACAAAATGGAATGATCTAAAACATTGGCTTCACCTTCAAAGCTACTATAGAATGCATTACCCTTCAGACCAAAATGCAATTCAGACATTTACAGAAAGTCCACGGTATTTGAATCCTAACCATCAAACCCCCAATTTGTTAAACCTGCATATCTGTGGAGGATGCATGATATCAGTAGGATGTTTCAACATTATTTATGTTTCAATAAATTTGATTTGAGGGTCCATTTTACTACCCCACCCCAACCACCAAAGATCTAACAACATTGCAGGCCGCATCAGATATTCAAAAGTTACATAAAAGTACACATTACTCAAACTAACATATTGCTTTATGAACATATGAGAAACAGGAAATACACATTATGCTTCAGATGCATACCTTATGCAGAAAATAGTTCCAAATCTTTCAAAATCACTTGCACTCACTTCTTCTCCAGGAGAAACAATCTGCATAAAGTTAGCTTCATTTAGAAAAGTATTAACAAAACATATTCGGAAAATCTCATAAACTTATCAATTTGTACTGAATCCGCATCCATTGACACCGAACAAAGATAATGGGTACAGTAGTATTCAAAAATGTAGAGTTAGATCCACTTCTGGAAGACGGAACTAACCAATTAAATGGGAGAATGACGGCTGCCGGCGACGACCCGACGACGGCACCGGTGGCTCGCAAACCAGAGTGTGTGTGTGAGAGAGAGGTCGAGAGAGAGCAGCGGAGGTGGAAAATGAAAGTGAGCATAATCGCTACTAGGCCTTCGAACTTTTCTTCAATGTCAAATATGGTTCCTCAAGTTATTTAAAATAACAGTTGTGCTCTTTAATTTTAGAAGTCAATCTCATTTGCGTGCAATTTTTTCTTTGGACGCAACATGCCGTAATTGATTTTGCTTCACACATAATACAAAGTCTAATAGCGCAAAATATTCATGTGATTCTTTTCTAATACGGTAAACACTCATAGGAATCCTCCATTGTCTTCTCACAGCTCTAAGTACTGATTTATTTAAATTTAAGTTTATTTGAATATTGAAGATCTTTCTTAATATCAAAACTTATAATCTAGTGATATTAATAAAAATCTCTAACATATAATAAATATGAGATCAATTTTCAGCATCTATTTTCCCTTCTCCTTCCATATTTCCCTATGTAATGTATTAATTAAAACTTCATTAATTTTATCTTTTGCAAGAATCGCTAACGTATAGCCAAATAAATAAGTCAAAGTTTATATACATATTGATTACTTGGTTTGACATGGTCATAAGTTGGAATTAAACATTTCTGTGATGATTTTCTCTTGCATTCCATGTGTACTAGTACATAGATGAGCTCTAATATTCAATACACATTTTAGAGCTCCCGATTAATTTTGATTCATACTGCATAAAACTCATTAAAGGAGAAGCATTTTATGTCAAGATCTTTTCATTATCTAGACTCAAACATACGATTTAGTTAATCTTAGATGGATCTCATTCATCCCACCATAATTTTTTATGACAGTTTCAAATTCACTACCATCAAAAATAACAAAAAAAACATTCACGTAATAACGTATTAAAACATAACATAATCAAATAATTAAAATTACGTTCTCTACACCAACTTATGATATCTAGTATAAGTCCAACTTGATTTCTTTTTGCTTGTCCAAAGAGGAATTCAAATTCAAACCTTGGCACACACCCTTTTTTTCCTTTTCTTATCTCTCCTTCATCTTTTCTTCAGTGGAGTATTAAAATTTTCCATCATTTTTATCTCCCATCATTTTAAAACTTTTGTTATTTTAAGGACTTCCATAAGGTGGAGCTATATTTATCCAAGGGTGGTCAGATGAATACCTTTTATTGAATTCTTTTTAGAGTATATAAGTTAAATATAAATATTTTGATATATACTAATTATTAAACATCCTTGATATAAAAATCATTCACCCATGTTCAAAAAATATGAACACTCTTGATAAAAATAATGACTCTGCCACTGGACTTCCATCCTCAATCATAAAAAAATTACTGCATGGTCCAATGCATTGGTTGTTCGAGAGACGGTCCTCGATAGATCACTAATCAATGTTTATAGCGAAGATTTATAAGTAATAATAATTGTCAGCGCATATAATTTAAATTTTTCTCGAGTATTAATATTTATATATGTGTTTCCTGTTAATACATTACAGATTTGATTAAGACAGATGAATAAAAAATTGGGGGAAATAGAAACAGAACTTGTTCAGAAATAAAACTCTTCCCTCCTGCAAGAGATTCACTAATGAAGATTTTCTAGTCTAATTTGGCAGTACATAAAACTGAAACAATAAGAGATTTGAATGCATATATAGATCCAACTTTTAATTAATTAAATAACATAGAGATAAATAATTCTTTCAGAAATAACTTCTCCATCTCTATGAGTTATGAGATAAGGTAAGAGAAGGACTGCGTACACTTTACTGTTGTTATTATTGAAAAAAATTACTAAATATTTCTACAAATTAGAATTCAAATCATGAATCTACATCTGGCCAAAAAAGAAGGTACAACTATTCTTCGATATATTATATGACCAAAAAAGAACATACATTGAACTCTTGACACAGACTAAAATAAATGTATATGATATAAAATGAAACAGACTATTATTACTAACTGCATATAGTTAATATTTGGTTAACAAGGTGATAATCTATAATTTATTATTTTATAGATAATGGAAGATCACTGGTTCAAGCCTTAGAAATAATCTCTCATAGAAATGTAAAGTAAGATCACTACGCATAATGGACTTTGTGGTTGAACCCTTCTCCAAACTGTACACATAGCGGGAGCATCAGTGCAACAAATTAGTCCGCTGGGAGGAAGCACAAACAATACAAGCAAGCAAGAGAATAGCAGAAGAAGCACCATCTTGTTCAACATTAGAGCTGCTTCTTTTGAACTTGTTTGTTTTTCCTTTGTTGCATTGCATTAACTGCTTTTGTATTTGGTAGTTTTTCACCTCCTCTTGTTGCTTTATTTTCATTGCTTCTTCCACTCTAGATACCATTTTTTTTTTCAAAACTAGCTGCTTTTTTTTTTTTTTAATTTGAATTTGAAAGACTTAGTTGGGAAACAAACACTGATGTGCCTTCTTGTTATATAGGCCTCATCAGTAGCCACTAAGTCCCAAATGTGTAATAATGGTGGTGTGGATGGAAACTAAAGTAAAGTGGAGTAATAAAATATTTTGTGTATTCCCCTAGCCCATTGGAACGTGTGTTGTATAATTTAAGTAAAGGATTTTTAATTTCCAGTACTTGTTTTATAGTTCTGACTAGTGAAGCCTGATAATATATTTTAAGTGCTATTATTTATTTTTTGTATATATATGTATTTTATGTAATTATAAATATCTGGATATCATTAATATATATAGTCCTATCGCCGTGAAGATTATGCAATTTTAGTGTTTACCACAAAAAAAATACTACCTCTCTTAAATTATTTCTCTGTCTTCTGTCTAAAACCAAATTATTATTCATCTTCTTCTTCTTTTTTTCTGTTGCTGCTTCTTCTTGTTCATCTTCTGCAGATTCAAAGATTAATATTGTCCAACAACACTGACTGATTTGAATTCACATTGCACAAAATTTATTAAAAGAAAATTATTTTTATTTAAATTTTTTATATTTTCATATAATCTTAAATCTTTAATTACGAATATGTCTCACCTTGAAATTTTTTTGGTTAAATGGTACAGACAAATTACAGCTCAAATTTTTGCGTCCATATATATCTTTTACAGGTGAAATAGTAAATAATAAAAGGAAAACCTTGTACAATTTAAATCTTCTCCAACCAAGAACCAACCTTACAAAAAGCATAAAAAGGAAGTTGGAAAAGGTAAAAGCCAAGGTTATTATGGTTGGAATAGTAAGCATAATTATTTCTCATTCAATTCTTAGGAGAGAATAAAAAATATAATATTCTTTTTGTAATAAAAGAAAATAATTAATTTAGTAAAATATTACTCTAGAGAATGATTGTTATAAGATTATTTGAAGTATAACTAGAAAAAAATAGAAGTTAAATTTATTACTTTATTAACTCTGATTAAAGATCAAAAGATTTTTGATTAATTATTTAGAAACTAATTCCTTTTTCCACTACTAATTTTTTTTTTCAAAATTCAAAGCTAGAAATAAATAGATAAATATTTTTTAGTCAAAGTGCCACGTGAGTTTAGAAAGAAGAGATTCAGCTCCTTTGGTCGAAAGGAGGATCGATGAGATTTAGTACATGTATTTAAAAAAACAAAGGCACATCGATTGTTTCAATTTTTGGATAGGAGTTTTTTTTTTTTTTTTTGTCTTTTAGTAGGAGATATGTATAATATACAATTGTACATATATGCATTGTATAGAACTAATTATGTGTCCGTTTGGATGGCATAGATGTTTTTGAGTTAAAATAATTTATGAATAGTTTTAAAAAGTCGATTCATACGAACTCCACATGTCCTTACATCATGATAACAAAGACACAGAAATAATTTATTTCTTTTTTTAAAATTTATTTTACTTTTAGAGGAAGATTATCTAAATTAATATCCGTTTTGAGATAAATATTTTTTTTTGTATACATGACAACTAAAATATGAGAATGGGAGTATTCAAAGTTCTTTGTTCATCAAATTCTTATGGTCATATGATGTCTCTAACCCGGCCATATATTCTACTACACTTTAATTTCTTTTATCTTTTTAAAATTTTATTCCCATACTTTATTTTAATTTAAATTTTTTTGTTTCTGCAAGTAGTTCATGAAATACCATGTGCAAGTGCATGTGTGCATGTTCCACTATTGTATTTCTTCATCCTCGTCCTTATCCTCCTCTTTGTGCCAAGTTTTCTTTATGAAAATGAAATACCAAACTGTTGGATAATGCCAACATTTTATCGATGGCAACGTCTACAAGAGAGTTAAGGTAGTCCAGGTTGATATTATGATCGAACATAGTGCTTGCATGGTGAATTTAGTTAAAAAATAAAGTTGTTTTAATTTTTGATATAATGGTAATAATTAGTTAAGAAATAATCGTTATCAGCTATAGTTTTTGACATAATGATTAGTGTTTGATCCTAACAATAACAAAAATAATCAAAGTTAAAACACTATTTTTTATTCACAAAATTTATGTTATAACAATATGGCCAGATTCTATGTATATTTACCCATCAAACATGGTCATAAATAATGTAACGACAAATAAAATGTATGAAACATTGAGGACCAAATTTTTTTGTTTTTGTTGCATGTGGAGAGAGACAAGGAATGGGATTTGAGTGCATGAGCCCATTATTCTTGGGTCATGGCGTAAGAAAATGGGTTGTTGAACATTTTATCAACAACTATTCTTTCTCCTCTCACCCTTATAAATCTTGGTTGGTGGATATTTCTACACCTAAATAAAGTTTGGACCACTCAATGGTTTTCCACATAATTTATTTAAATACTTAGAAATATGACTCTTTAAATTGTTTGCGCTTCTTTCAATTGTGAAGTAATAGTTAGTCAATGCAACTTTCGACACTCATCATGGGTCATTTGGAAACAGTCGCCCTATATTTTTAAACATAGAGGGCAGGCTGCTTACATTCGACCCTCCCTTACTCCGCAATAGGCGGGAGCCTTTGAGGTATTGGGGTAATATTGTTGTTGTACTTAGAAATATGACTCATATGCACAGTGGACTCATAAATTTAATTAAGGGATTCAAATTTAAAAGATAAATATACGAGTTAGCAAAAGGAGGTTCGATATTTATTATATATATATAAAATATAATTTTAATAATGTATAATGTTAGACCCCGTAATTAATTAAATAGAGGTTAATTGCTCATTCGGGAAAATTATTGTGATTGAGGTATATTTTAAATTTTACTAACTTATAGTGCGGGAGTATG
>JAOTQJ010000096.1:19033979-19087513 GCA_025642045.1 Solanum sejunctum | reverse complement strand
CTGCAATTTCTTGCAAATATACAATTATAAATATATACCAATTGTATATATATGATTTATTTTGACAAATATATATATATACATAATTTGCCTCTCTGCACTCTCGCTTGTGTCTATCCTCCCTTCCCAGTTTTGCTTGCCAAATATATAAATATATATATATATATATTAATTATACATATATAATTATTTAACAAATATATCCATACAATTTGTGAAAAATACATATATAATTCACTTCTCTTGATTTCGCTTGTCTCTCTCCTCTCATCCAAGTCACATGACCGAAGTTATATTGTATAATTAAATAAAATATAACTATTTGATCATATTAAGTTTCAAACTTAAATGATTTATGAAAATACTTCCTTTTTAAATTATAATTATGTGCGAATAAATATTTAAATTTATATAAAATTGAATAAAAATAAATATACATATTTTTAACATAACATACGTAACGTAGAATATCACATATGATATAAAATTATAGGACGAATTTATTTATTTATTTATTTAATATTGTATAATTAAAGTACCTCTGAATTCATTAATAAAATTAAACTAAATTAAAAATTATATTTATGGTATTATGCCCATTTTAGGATTCCGTGATCCCATCCAGATAAAAAGCTAGATTTCCGCCTTTTTTTTAATACAACTTGCCATCCGTATTGTCACCTGACGTACCAGTTCCCCGTTCAAAATTTTAAGTGTCCCTTTCATCATGGATATTTTTAATTTATTAATATTTCAGAAAATTTGGTTTATGTATCAGAAAAATTTGTAAACATATATTCTTTTGAAATTCATCACTCTTAAAGTTGAATTTCAGAATTTAAAAATTTTGAAAAGAAAAAATATTTTACAACACTTACTTTTAATTAGAGGCATGTATTAGTCGATTTGATTCAATTTTATATATTATTTTTTTAATTTATTCAATAAAAAAATACTCATAAAATAAATATGTAACTTCTCTAATAATTTTACGTAATACGATGAAATACAGTAAAACAAATAAATCAGTTGAACACCTAAATTTCATAATATACAATATTAAATCTCATATTCTAATTTCTTTTCAATAGACGGGTTATACATTAGAAATTAAGCATATATATGATTGACGAGTATCAAATTTAGTATCAAATGATGTTAAATTATTAATATTTTATATGTATGAAGGGATAAAATAGTAATTAAGTCTTAACCCACATATTTGAAATCAAATCGAAAATTCAATATTTTTTTAAATCATGAAAAATTATTAACTCAATAACTCAATACTAATAAACTAATAATATTTTTTCGAATAAATTTTTTTCACACCCTTATTTCTAACTGTATTGTGTCATTTGTTGATACGCCAATTATTGATTTATGGGTGCCAATTGAATTTTCTTAAAATTCGTTTATCAAATAAAAAAGATACTCCGGATTATTCCATTTTTATTTAGAAATTGAGAAAACCAATGAAGTGGAATCGCATTACTTACCGGCTCTCCCGGTCTCCCGTTACCAGCCATTTTATTAAACCCTTCAACTCCATTTCACAAAATTCTCTCCAATTCGATCGAACTCCATTTCTTCTCTCAGTTCACAAAGAAGATCAATGGGTATATCAGTTCCTTTTTTTGCAATTTTTTTTTGCAAGTATCTGATTTTTCAGTTCACGGACTTTGACTAATTCCATTTTTTTGCTTATTTTCTGTGTATTTTTGTTTTTGCAGCTAAGGTTAAGATCGGAATCAATGGTAAGTAATCTGTTACTTTATTCTCGTCTGTATTTGTAAGTTTAGTATGTTTGCTCTACTTTCATGCAGTTACTATGTGGTTTTGGCTAAGATCTGTTGTTTTGTTTGAAGGTTTTGGAAGAATTGGTCGATTGGTGGCTAGGGTAGCTCTCCAAAGAGATGATGTTGAGCTCGTTGCTGTTAACGACCCCTTCATCTCCGTGGAATACATGGTACATTGCAGTTGATCATAGTAATATATGAATTAAGCTTTCGCAAGGGTTTTGGTGCTTTTAAAACTTCAGTTTTTTCCAAAATAAAATGTATGTCCAAAGACAACTTCAAATTCAAAATAACACAATATCAAAAACTCATTTTTTTCAAGTTTCATCTTTGAAGTCTATGCCCAAATGGGAGCTTAATCTCACTCTAGTTTGGGTTGATTATGTCTGAAGTACATTTAGTGTGGGGAAAAGACAATTCTTTCCCTTTTTTTGTGTCTGAGTTGGCTTATGCTCTGCGGGATTCAGATAATGCAATTGACTAGTTACAGTATCAGTAATATTTTTGTAATTAATGTTGATTTCTGAGGGTTTTAAGTTGATGGGGATTGTATATGATGATTGTTGCAGACATACATGTTCAAGTATGACAGTGTCCACGGTCAGTGGAAGAACAATGAGCTCAAGGTCAAGGATGGAAAGACTCTTCTCTTTGGTGAGAAGCCTGTCACTGTATTTGGCATTAGGTAAATATATGTTTCTACATTTTCATTACCATATGGAAACTATATTAGCATTTCTTTTGGGTCAGTAATTTGATTTATTGTTGTATGTATGAAGAAACCCGGAGGAGATCCCATGGGCTGAGGCTGGAGCAGAGTACATCGTGGAGTCCACGGGAGTCTTCACTGATAAAGACAAGGCAGCTGCCCACTTGAAGGTTTGTGATCCCTAAAATGACAGCTGCTCTTATTTTCCTTCCCTGCCTCTAATCATAACAGAACTGTTTGTACTTAATATGACTTTGATTTTTCATAATACATAGTTTGACACTCCAACATACATTATGTGTTTACCTCATGGCCTGAAATCTTGGTGCCTGATGCCATGTAGTGGACTTGGTTGTCAATTTTACTCCATATGTGTTTATGTATGTAAAAGTTCCACATTTGTGTGTCTTTTGAATGTAACTTTTAAGTGCCAGTCGTGATGCTTGTTGCTTTGTGCATTTCTTGGTGAAGGTGCAATTCTTGATGCTTTACACTTGTGTAATTTTGTTTGTTTTCCTGTCCAATCAATTTGTGGAAACTCAAAGGACATTACGCTGTCATCTTGGAAGCAATTTAGAACAACTCCACTGATTTTCTCTACATGAGTCTAGGTGTTATGTACATTTTTATATTGGCTCTGTATGAGTGTTTCTTAATGCAACTTGATAATGCTATGATATATGAGTGTAGAATGCTTGGATTGATATGGTTATCACATATTTCTTTGTACATCTAGCTTGATTTCCTGCAGCGGCTTGCTGGTGTTAAGTACCTGCTTAATATTTTGGTTGTGTTATCACCAGGGTGGTGCTAAGAAAGTAGTCATTTCTGCTCCTAGCAAGGATGCTCCCATGTTTGTTGTTGGTGTCAATGAGAAGGAATACAAGCCAGACCTCGACATTGTTTCCAATGCTAGTTGTACTACTAATTGCCTTGCTCCTCTGGCAAAGGTTCCCTTTGTTGTTTCTTTCCCCGTTCTTCATTTTAATAGTTGATCTATATGTGAAATTTCAATGATTTCTCAAAATTTCTGGCATGATTTTGCAGGTTATTCATGACAGGTTTGGAATCGTTGAGGGTCTTATGACTACAGTTCACTCCATAACCGGTAAGGATTGCTTTATATGTTAGAAGTTAGTACAGCTTCTATAGCTTGTGTACTAAGTAGCTGTTATTTTTACAACTCAGCTACCCAGAAAACTGTTGATGGACCATCAGCTAAGGACTGGAGGGGAGGAAGAGCTGCATCATTCAACATTATCCCCAGCAGCACTGGAGCTGCTAAGGCTGTCGGAAAGGTGCTACCATCATTGAATGGAAAATTAACAGGAATGTCTTTCCGAGTTCCAACTGTGGATGTCTCCGTGGTTGATCTCACAGTGAGGTTGGAGAAAGAAGCTACCTATGATGAAATCAAGGCTGCTATCAAGTAAGATGGTGTACTCTTTACTCCATTTCCATCCCCTTCCCCGTAAAAAAATACAAAAAACTTGTGCGCTTCAGTCAGTTCTGGCAAGTATAAACTACACATCTGCCTCGACCTCACTGAGGACATGACCCTAGATTGAAATAAGTGGATGTCGCGAATTAGAGTAGCACGTTAAGTTCTTCTTCCTATTCCCCCTTTCGTTGCCTTCCTCTTATCATTATTAGCGTTTGTATTATTTTTATTATTACTATTCCTTTTTCTTTTCATTATCTTGTGTATATGTGTTAGTTTATCATAGTTATTTACTGTCATGTGCTATGTTTTGTTAGTCGCACTTACTGTTCTCCTACCTTACATTTCATTTTGTCATATCTAGTCTTTCTACTTGTGGGTTTTGAGCTGAGGATTTTAGGAAACAATCTCTCTACTTCTATGAAGTAGCGGTAAGGTTTGCGTACAATCTTTCCTCCCCAGACTCCACTTGTGGGATATCACTGGGTATGTTGTTGTTGTTGTTGTTGCTGCGAAAAAAGAGCAATACTGCTGGGTTAGACCAGTAGAGAAGACCTTATGACCCCTGCTAAACTTTTATTTATGGCCGACTTCTCGTTTATATTAACTTGCCTTTTTTGTTTTTGCTATGGCATTTCATTAGGGAGGAGTCTGAAGGAAAATTAAAGGGAATTCTAGGTTATACTGAAGATGACGTGGTATCTACAGACTTTGTTGGGGACAACAGGTGAGGCTGGATTTTTGAAATTTTGTTCCATATTATGTGACTGAATGAAGATGAATGGTTTTTCCTTGCTCAAAACGTGTCTAGTATTTCTCTTCTAAATTCCCTTTGTACTGGCCCAGCATGAACCAGACTAGAGAGTCGAAGTGTTAAATTTGATTGATTGTAATTTAAATGAAAATAATTTGCAGATCAAGTATCTTTGACGCCAAGGCTGGAATTGCTTTGAGTAAGAACTTTGTGAAGGTTGTTTCTTGGTATGACAACGAAATGGGCTACAGGTAAATCTTAAAAATTTACGTACCTTTAAATTTAGAGATGCTGTAAATTGTGTTATTGCGTGGGATCTTATTCTGGTTAAGGGTCAATTTTCTGCCTATTCCTTTCTTTTATCATTCTCCTTTACAATAACTGTGTTAGGCAGAATTTAATGGGTTGCGGTTTGCTGCTAATGTTTTTCCTTGTGGAATTGTAGCACACGAGTGGTGGACTTGATTAAGCACATGGCATCAGTCCAGTAAACTGGCAATTCCCGAGTATGATGGTGCCTTAAGTGACGCTTGCTAAGCATATTAGAAGAGGAAAAAGCAGTTTAGAATAAAGTAAAATGAGAAGCTATATGACGAGTTTGAAGGTGGTCTTTTTACTAATGGATTTTCATCTGGGGTCTTTTGTTGTTTTTTCCCCATTTTCCAAATGTGTCTGCAAAACTCTGGATATGTTGTTTTGTCTTGCTATCTATGTATAATAACGTTGGATCCGGATAGATCTTTCTCCCTGCCCCCCTTCTCCCTCTCCCCATAAAACCAACCACAGAAAAGGAATTAGGTTGTGGATTGGAGGAATCCTGGGCCAACTGCAATAAAGGGTTTGTCAGGTGCCTTTACGAGCCTTCAAAAAGTTGATTATAAAGTGTTGCGGCGAGGTCACAGCCTGGTGCTGGATGAAAGTGATATTGAGAAAAGCAGAATATCACTAGGTAAAGCTGGTTCCTTGATTTTCTGTATGTCATTTTTGTTTGATGCCATGGAATCTGCAATTGGAGTTAGGAATCCACCTTGCAAAGCAAAAGAGAAAGAAAACAAACAAATATCTAGGCTGTGTTCTGATTGGGTTTCATGTAGAAAGAAATCAATGAGATAGATTTGATGATGGGAGTAATGATTGAAAATGAAGTTACATACGCCCCATCTCATATTAAAAGGATTAGATAGATACTGAAGAGAAGTTTAGTTCATTAATTTGTCACCTACCTTACTCCCCAACCAAATTAGCAGTCGAACGAAGGCGCATTGGGGTATGGAACTCTGTTGAGCACTGCCTCCAAATGGCCTTGCAGTATGGGACGTGTTTCGGACTGAAAGGTGCATTGGGGTATGTTTTTTTTGCAAGTAGGAAAATGTAGGTGCATTATTTAGAATTACTTTGGGGACTAATTAATTTGGGATAAATGATTTTTGAATAAGTTATTTCACTATATATATGAAATAATTTATTCTATCACTGAGGTATAAATGATGAAATAAATAATTCAAGAATTACCTAATACTTTTATCAAGTACCAGATGAGTATTTTATTTCAGAATTATTATTTGTTATGCCTCGCACCAAATGATTCGTGCAGAAAACACATAAGCAGGTTAAAAACTCTAGGGACTTTATGGTCCAGAAATTTGTACTATGTAAACTTGCAATAATTAATAGTAGAAGAGGAAAACGAAGGAGAAAACTTCCATCTACCAATGAGTACCACTTACATGCTTACAAGTTCCATTCTATATTCTATAATATTCTATCTAGTCAAGAGTTTAGCTTAGCAGTTGCAGTTGCAAAGTCCTTTTTGTAAGTTCTCAACATTAATAAATGGTCCTTTAAATTTACAGTTTTGGATTGCTTTCAGTTTCTTGATGTTCAAATTTAATAAAACCTTGTGAACATATTTCTGCAATCAAAACTATACACTTGAAAACATGGCAAACAAATGAATCACCATAATTATTACATCATATAGTTACTAAATTGACAATTACTATTCTAGTAATTATAGTATGAAATTTGAGCGAGTTAATAATCTATCCATTTATTATCTTAACCCATCTCAATTTAATCCATTTCAATCTATTTAAAATTTGGTTAATATTCAATCGAATTGACTTCCTAGAGATCTTGTCAAAATATTTTTAAAATACATTTTTTATTTGATATGTTTTATATAGTCAGAATAAAAAATATATAATTTAATTAAGTACTAAAATATTAAAAAAAAAACAAATAAAATAAATAAAATTTAGTAAAAGTTAGATCGGGCTGGGTTGTGACCCGCTATATAATCCATTACTGAATTCATTTTGACTCGAGCAACTTTGGGTTGGGTTGGGTCTTGAATCATTTGATATCTTGATCCATTATAACCTACTCAAATTTGACGCAATCCGTTTTATTACCACCCCTAACTATACTTACCACACATGTGAGTATTAGTAATAAAAAGAGAAAATTCTTAAAAACACCCCTAAACTTAACACGGATTATTAGTTTTATCCTTAAATTATTGATAGTCTTAAAAACACATCTTTACTTGATTAACTAGACTAACATACACCTTTAAATTATTACAAGTTTTTAAAACATTTCTTAACTTAGCAAGAATTTAGGGGATATTTCACTTTAATTATAAGATCAAGAATGTATTTAAGTTCAATTAGTTAAAATATTATTAATAATTTAAAAATAAAATTAATAAATCTTATTAAATTTAGAAATATTTTTAATATTCTATGGTAATAATAATGACACCAACACAAAGGTCAAAGAAAGTCACCAAACCCTTAACTAATAGGGCTAAAAACTAAATTAAGTAATCATTTCATTTCACTTTATTTGTATCCGAGAAGTATTAAAAATACTCTCAAATTTATCATAAATTATTAATTTTGTTTTTGAACTATTGATAGGCTTAAAAACAGTCTTCAACTTGGTAAACTAAGTTTAAATATACCCTCGAATTTGACACAAATTATTATTTTTATTCCTAAACTATTAATAGGCTTAAAGACACTCATCAATTTAGCGAACTAGGCTTAGATGCATCACTCCCATGCCACGTGACATAACAAGTGAGTACAATTATTTAAAGTGCATGAAAGGTTAAAAAAATCACATTAACCTTAATTTTTCTCCTTTTTTAAAAAAAAAATTCGTGCAACTTTTAATTATCAAACTGCAAGAATACCCTTCTTCTTCTTATTTAACATTTCCTTCACAATGACAATCTCAAAGCAAGATCTACTTTTTTTTTGTTATTTTTAATTTCTTGATTATCTTTCTTTTCTTATTTCATTTATGATTTTTTGTGTCGATGTGACTTCTGACAACGTTAAGATTTTATGGTTGGATGACAATCTTGTAAGAAGATTTTGGGATTGTAAAATTATGGCAGCAAATGAAACTCTATAAAATTTCAAATAAAAAATTAATAAGTTACAGAAATATGAAGTTACGAGTTGTTTTTAAGCCTATTAAAGTTTAAAAACGAAATTAATAATTTTGTCAAGTTCAAAGTTGTATTTAAGCTTATTTTGTCAAGTTGAGAATGTTTTTAAGTTTATTAATAATTTAGGAACGAAATTAATAATTTGTGTTAAGTTTAAGAGTGTATCTAAGTTTAATTTGTTAAATTGAGCAATGTTTTTAAGATTATTAATAATTTAAAAATAAAACTAATAATTTATGATAAGTTTGAGAGACTATTTTAATATTATCTCCGTGCAAAATTCCAAATTGCTTTTTCTTCTTCTCTTGTTTGAAACGACCGACGAGTAAGGAGGCTGCTTGGTTTCATCGAAATTTTTACAATAAAGACGCTTCTTTCTAACTCTGCACTGCATCCTTTACTGATCCATTTATTTACACACCTGGCCACTTTACTCCGTTCAATGGCCACTATCGCCTTCAATTCCGTCGCCGCCACCTCCAAATTCCGATCCTCCGTCGCAACCTCCGTCGGCCGCCAGCTCACACATCTCCGCCTTCCTTCTCCTCCTATTCAGCCATCATTCCCTCTGCAGTGCCGCTGGTCTTCTTCCGCCTCTTCAGGTATCCTTCACTTCTTAGTAGAGACGGATCTAATAGATAGAAGTTATTGACTCTAAACCCTGGGTGAAGTTCTTTAAGAGAAATGTATATTGACATTGTGCCTGATGATAAATAGCGCACTCACGTTGAACCATTTGACGCTATAATCAGGAGTTCAATCCACTCCCGCGACCACCTTTTAGGTGTCTCTCTTATGTCGTTCTATATATGTTCCTCTGTTTATAGGAAAGGAATTCAACAATTTTTGGAAGCAAGAAGGAATATGTAAGGATACAGAAGCCATGGTTGACTTACAAAATTTGTAATGAGACTTTTTGCTGCTTTTGATACAAGCACCTTTTACCAATCAAAAGAAAAATGTTTCTCTGTTTATAACAGTTGTATAGATGTATAACGGGATTGTGATATGATCAGGTGTGAGAGCTCAGGTGGCAACTACTGAACAAGCTGGAGTTGAGGCTGCTGCAAAAGTTGAAGCTCCCGTCGTTATTGTCACTGGAGCTTCTAGAGGAATTGGGAAGGCAATTGCTTTGGCTTTGGGAAAAGCTGGTTGTAAGGTTAGCATTGAGTTCCCTTTTTTTAAAATACTGAAGCGTTATGGTTTTGAGATTCTTTGCTTTCCAGCTGTGTAACTAGATATCACAAGAGTGTCCTACCAGAAAATTCCAGAATTTTTTCCGTAAGAAAATTATGATTTTAGATTTGGAACTTGGTGGATAATGGGCCTGCATATCTATCCTTTTCACTTAAATGCCTTTGTTTGTTCAACAGTTGGATTTGGAACTCGTGACACCTGCCTACTACACATCCTCTACTACCTTTGTCGTAGAACTAAAGCCCCGGGAAACCAGAAAACTTTTCTTTTGATAGTGTATTTCTAGAATTTATTTAGTTTCACAAATAGTTTCACACTTTCATTTGTGTGCTATGGTGTTGGCAATCTTTGTGGTTTCACTGTAAAACAGTACTAGCTGTAAGGTGCTATGGCAGTTGCTCAAGTTGTGTTTCCGTTGGCCATAGTTTAGAAGTGAAGCAATGAGAAGTATTCTCCTTCTCCTTTGACAATGACTTTCTTTGCTCTGTATCATCTTAAGATAAAATGTTTAAATGGATAATTTTATTGCGAATAGAAGGCTTTAAAAGGATAGTTTCAAATATGCAAAAAATAAATTAGTTACCTGAAAGGTGTCATATCAAGTGTAAAACAAATACTAATTTGTGTTACTCTATATTGTTTTTGGGTAAATTGCCGTTAATAAGCAGAAACTTGTATGGGGCTGAGTAGAAAGTGAAGCGGGTCCTCCTCCTCCACATCTTCTTATTTAGGTTACTGTTACTAAGTGAAGTCAGGCGTTCCAAAAATATGGATTCCGTTGATTTATGTTCTTTCGAAAACTTTCAACAATGTTCTTAAGCTGACATAGGTGGATACACAGGCATTGGTATTCATCAATTTATAAGTTTTTTTCAATACCTGCTTGATACTAAGTTCAGTGATGTTGGCAGGTCCTAGTGAACTATGCAAGATCTTCAAAGGAGGCAGAAGAAGTTTCCAAAGAGGTCTGTGTTTCTTTTTTACTAATAATTTAATACAGTTTTTTAATAGATTACTACCCCTGATACTTCCATTCCCAACTGAAAATTTCATTTTACTTGAAAAGTGAACTGCATCTCTAACTTCAGTCTGGTGTTTGAAGAGGATCTGTATGTTGCAGAATACTCCATCTTCCGTGTGATTTCTTATTTTGCTTTTACTTCTGCTGTGTAAATTATATTATCCTTTCAAATTGTCAACTTTTAGGGGACCTCCCACATTTAAAGTAGTTCTAATGTACATTACATAAAGTTCCCTTTAGTTAGTCTAAAGTTTGTTTTATCATTATATTTTAGTCACCAAAGCAACACCACCACCACCAACATACGAAATCCCACAAGTGGGGTCTGGGGAGGGTAGAAATGTATGCAAACCTTAGTCACCCAAACAGCATACATTATTTTGTTGAGAGTGGTGGGCCCATATTTCCCCAGGTTCCGTTAGACCACTTTCATAAATGGCGTGTTTTAGTGGGAGCAAAAGATGGGCAGGCTCATACTCCCCTGAGCTCTGCACCTGTGGGCCAAGTGCGGTTGGGCCAGTTAACTCACGTGGGATACTGGGATTCCTCTGTTATAAAAGGAAAGTTAACTTAGGGGAAAGTTATGTTAAATCATTGAATGAAAATGGTTATCAAATTTGACCAACCTTTTGACATATATTTCTAAGATATATATGATGCAAATTGCAAATATGGCAAAATAATCTTCAACTAAACACTATTTATTACCCGTTTATGAGAGGGAGATGGAGTTTTTCTTCATCAAAAAGATCGTCTGGACTCTGACATATTATATTGTTGGTCTTTTTCCTTTGGTCTCTTTGGGAACTGAAACTTAACTGATAGACGCAAGTGATATCAGCTACACTGAATAGAAATTTTGAAGTTCTCGAGTGGGAGCTCCTCTTTTTCAAGACCTTAAATCTTGTTCCCCTGCTGTTAGCCTTCTTGTTTGCATAATGCATATTTTCAGTTGTGAAAACACCAAGCGAAATATGAGCTTCTTATTGTTAAAGAAGGCTTTTTACATATTAAAACAAGTTTGAGAAGGTATGTTTTTTCACTTGAGTAGCCACTAGAGGGGTGACTTTGACAGCGGAAAATCTTAGAAAAAGCAGAAGGTTGTCTGCATCTAAGTTGCTTGGACTCTCCAAAAATGTTTCCACACCCGTGTTGGATCCTTCAAAATACACATTTTGTGGAGGATCTGACACATACCCGTCGACATTTTTGACGAGTCCGAGCAACATAGGTCTGCATCAGTTAGTGTTATATGTGCAAGAAGGCGGGTGAGGTGTGGACCACCTTCTTCTGCACTGGGGGCTTACCATGAGACTATGGTGGGATATGTTTCAGTATTTTTGCACTCCTTGGGCAATGCCAAGTATTTTGAAAGATTTGATGTTAAGTTGGAAGAGTGGGATGTTTTACACCTTCTACACTGGGAGCACTCTATTATTACTTAAACTGCTATGCAAGCAACATAAATTGCCTCCAACATGGTATAAAAGTGTTAGTTTCTGATCCTTTCATCTTATTAGAGACAAATTAAGCTCTTCCTCAATCTTGTACTGGTTTGGTGCCATGAAGCAAGAAAATAATGTCCTGAGGTAAGGCCATTGTGTGCCAGAAAAATATAGGGTGAAGACGACAGGTTGAACAAATAACGCATCACAGTGTGGCTTTTCTATTTTTATGGATAGATCTAGGTCTTCCTCTCTGATTCCAAGAACTGGTCAAACATGGAAAGCTGATTCTGCTCTCTGCTCTTTGTTAGAACTTTTCTTATAATATAGCAGCTAGCCACTGATCTGATTACTTGTACTGAAACCATAAAAAACAAAAAGGAGTTTGTCTTTGCTGGTAATACTCTTCCTGTCTTGCATGGAAAGGTTGACAAAGTCGTGGATATATATGATAATGGCTAGGTGAAGTTATATGGCTTATATTTTATACTTCTACAGTTCAAACAATTATGTTTTCTCTTCTTGGTTAATCCTTATCTATCAATAAGTTTAGGTTCAGACTTTGTGTATGGTTTCACTAATCTTCATGTAAGTTCCATCCCAAAACGTCGGCAATTGTAGATTGCTTTTGTTTTATCTGAGTCTTGTAAATGAGCTCAACCGATTGCTTTAGTTTTATCTGAGTCTTGTAAATGAGCTCAACCTGCTCTTATTCTACTAGTCAAAGATAAAGAACGTATTCTCATTGTCCTTACCTGTGCCAAAGGAAGATATCTTATAAGCTAGAAGACTTGATAGAAAAATGTCTGACAGTCATTTGACAAACATTCCATCCATTGTTTGATTGATGTAAGATTTGAAACTCTGGTTGACTATTTCAACCAGTACTTCAACATTCAGCCATCTATTCTTAGGTGTGGAACAAGTTGTATCGTTCATGTTTTAGACTGTCTCTCACGTTCCTCAAAAATCAGAAAAGATCTTTTCTGAGTGATTCAAGAAGTCATATTTTGTAGATTGAAGCATGTGGCGGTGAAGCCTTCGCTTTTGGAGGCGACGTTTCAAAAGAAGAAGATGTAGAATCCATGATGAAAACTGTAAGCTCTCTCTTTTGTTTATAATATTAATAAATGGTGGATCTTATCACTGTAGTGCCGGCTGAATTGCACCTCATAAGTATCACACCTGCAGGTGGTTGATCGATGGGGAACAGTTGATATCTTGATCAATAATGCAGGTTAGCTACCACCTTTTCTTTTGTGGGGACTTTAATTAGTTTTGCACCAATATAATACCAAGAAATTAACATTTCTGCTATTTCATTGAGCATCCACAAAAATCTGTGCATCTTTCTAGTTAGAGAGGAAAATGATTAGAGAGGAAAATGATCTTACCCTAAATATACAAGTGAAACAATATTTTTTTAATGCATGCTAGCAACAGTCATCCTGTTTTTTGCATCAAGTTTTATAAGAATGCCCAATTAGTAGTTCTCTTATTCTTCTTTTCAGGTATCACGCGTGATACCTTGTTGATGAGAATGAAGAAGTCTCAGTGGCAGGATGTTATTGATTTGAATCTTACAGGAGTTTTTCTCTGCACACAGGTCTATACATTAGCTGTGTTTCAATTGGTATTTTGGTTGTCTCCCCAATCCCTCGTCTCAAAATCTGTATGTAATTTCTAAGATTAGGTTCTTATGAAGGATCTTTCTTTCTGTTGCAGGCTGCAGCTAAAATCATGATGAAAAAGAAAAAGGTAAATTTGTCCATCTACCTCTTGCACTTCAGACATAATATTATTTGTTTGGAAAGGTTCAAGTTTTCAGAAACTGTTACATAAAGAGAAGTAAATTTGTTGATTTACTGAAGAGATCTGTCATAGGTAATGAGGGGCTTAGCTCTATGGACTCTACAGCAGATATAAACAATGATTACACCACATGGTGATCACTGAGCTCGTCCACACTAGCCTTTTCCAGAACTTCATATACGGCAGAAATATCACTAGAACAACCATGTGGGGCTGGGGTCATTCCTAGCCTTTGTGTAGAATAACCAAAACTTTATTTGCCAATCCTGGTTTCTTGGAATCGCATGCTAGTCAAAGTAGAAATAAAAAAGGAATTGGAAACACAACGACAGGCTGGCAATGTGTGACACTCGCACTACATTGATTTCATGGATCATGGGCAAAATACTTCCTATCTGGACTGAATGAAAATGGACAGAGAAGATAATGATACATTAGTTGAAGGGAGATGGCTTATAACTTTATTCCCACCCAGCGTTAAAAGATAACATAATGCTACAGTAATATTGTCACGTCAATTAGTTTCCTCTCTTGTTAGAAGCATTGGAAGTTGATTGATTTCAGCTTCTCAAATTTGGATGTTGTCGTGTTGGAAATTGGTTTTGATGTGACTTAGAATATGTTTCCATCTATTCCTTCACATGTATTTCAGTTGCTGGTGTAATTTTCTTTGGTTCTGTCACTGCTATTTTGCTGACGGTTAACTTTTCAATCAATTTGAACCAGTTATTTGTACAAAACAAGAAACAAATCGAGTTATCCTTGAGTATGCTAAGATAGCCAGGTTGTGCCAGATGCCAACTAATGAGTTGCTATCATGTTTATCTAGTGATATATTCTGGTCCTTGAAAAAAATTGATCACTAAGATCAAAGCAATGCAATGCATTTTTATATTGTTCCTTATATACTTTAGAATTTATATTTAAGCATGGTCTACACTTTTGCAGGGAAGAATCATCAACATATCTTCTGTTGTTGGTTTAGTTGGCAATATTGGGCAAGCCAACTATAGTGCTGCTAAAGCAGGAGTCATTGGCTTAACCAAGAGTGTTGCAAAAGAATATGCCAGCAGGAATATTACTGTAAGTGCCTCCTAGTCATTCCCTTACATCACTTGGCTTATTTATGCTAATGCTAGTTATGAAGGATTTTGTAAAGCATATATTATTAAAGGAACTATTTCTAATGAGGACAAACTAATGAGTTGTCTCTCTTTTTCTCCCTTAGTCATATAATGACGTTTTATTGCTCATTATTTGGTTATTCATGCTGAAGTTTACCTTTTGACAGGTTAATGCTGTTGCCCCTGGATTTATTGCATCTGATATGACTGCCCAGCTAAGTGAAGACATCGAAAAGAAACTTTTGCAAAGTATTCCATTAGGTAAGAGCAGATGTCTTTTAACGTGTTCGTGGCTTCTATATCTCAACATATTGACGAATTCTCTGCACATCTAAGATGGAAAAGGTCTACAACTTGACTTCTAAGATTAGGACACTCCAAGTAGAATAAAACATCAGAGGCAATAACCAGATTTCATGTGCATCAATAGAATATTTTGCCTGTAAAATGAATAAAACTAAATCTGAACTGGAAAACATCAGCTTAGCTTGAATCTTCATAGAAGGTGTATTTCCCCTTTGCATCCAACATGAAGACTTTATACTTTGAATATACAAAAGATTCATTTATTAAACTAGTAAAAGTAACTACTATTCTATTCTTATTTTTAGGAGAAATGGTTCATATCTATATCATACAAATCAAAGGACAATAGAGTTCCTGTAAACCATATCTATATTGACCAACTTTAATATCACATAATACAGGACGCTATGGTCAACCTGAAGATGTTGCTGGACTGGTGGAATTCCTGGCACTCAATCCCGCAGCCAGCTATATTACTGGACAGGTACATGGTTTCATCCGTCTCTTATCAAAAGCTTCTCTCTGCTACCTCATGTTAACACATAGGTTGACTAAGAATATCTCTGCAGGTTTTGACCATCGATGGTGGGATGGTTATGTAGAAGTTTACCCATACTTAGTTTGCTCATGAGAAAGGATTGAAAGAGTGATCACTTATGTAATACCATAACTGTGGCCTCGTGGCGTCCAGTGTCTGCAGAAAATGAACTTGTTAATTTTGTGGTAGAAGATGGCCTGATTTGTCATTTTTCTTTTTCTTCCCCTCGTTTTCCGTTTCTTAGCTGAGGTATTTGATGTACTTCCTTTGGCCAAAGCATCTTCATGTGCTGCCATGAAAGATTGCTGCTCTTTGTTGTTGGAGATGGATAGATCAATGACATGATTTAGCTCATGCTTAATTACAGCTGTAATAATTTATTTTAGCTCTAAGGATGATTATTTACCTCTTTATCCCTTTTAATGTATTTCTAATTCCAACAATACCTTCACTAATAAAAGCCCAGGACTAGAGAAAAAGTCAAGGATGATCCCTTGTGTTTGGGGTTAGACGCAAAATACTTCCTGAAGGATGTTTGTCCTTCTCTTTGGCATGAAGCAATCACTGCATGGCCTTCTCGGCAACTTGAGAATAAAATAGTCTTGTCGGTGATGAATATATAATGGATTTTATGGTAGCTGAAAATAAAATAGCCTTGAACAATTTGATTCATTAAATTTGTCAAAAAGTCAACCTTCTTTTTATTTTCAATTTTTGTAAAAAACATATCCAGTGGAATTTTATAAGTGTGATTTTGGAAAAATAAAATGTATGCAGATTTTACCACTATCTCATAGAGGTAGAAAGACTGTTGTCTGAAAATTCTTGTAAGATCAAGTATTTTATAATTCTATCGATTAGATCTATACGTAACTATGAAAAATAAACAAACACTAGAAAAGCCGCCTCCTGTACTAAAGTTAACACAAATGAAGTATTAAGTATTAAAATGCCCAAATATTGCTCATAAAAATGTATTAGATTGTATAAATAGACGCAAAATACTTTCTGAATTATTGACAGTATTATTAATTTTATTTTTGTTAAATTATTAATTTTATTTTTAAATTATTGATGGAGTATTAGATGTGTCAAATTATTGTTAAAGAGAAGTAAATTTTTTGATTTACTGAAGAGATCTGTCATAGGTAATGAGGGGCTTAGCTCTATGGACTCTACAGCAGTTATAAACAATGATTACACCACATGGTGATCACTGAGCTCAGCCTTTTCCAGAACTTCATATACGGCAGAAATATCACTAGAACAACCATGTGGGGCTGGCGTCATTCCTAGCCTTTGTGTAGACTAACCAAAACTTTATTTGCCATTCCTGGTTTCTTGGAATCACATGCTAATCAAAGTCCAGATCTCACTTGTGGGATATTATTGGGTACGTTATTGTTATTGCATGCTAGTCAAAGTAGAAATAAAAAAGGAATTGGAAACATAACGACAGGCTGGCAATGTGTTAAATTATTAGTTTTAGTATTAGATGTGTTAAATTATTAGTTTTACTTTTATTGACATAAAAATATATTAGATTGTATAAATATATCAAAAATATTAAAATATCATGAAATTTAGAAAAAAATATTAAGAATACCTTTAACATAAATTATTAGATTTATTTTTGGACTATTGATAAACTAAAAATACTCTTATGCTTGACTACTTTTCGAGTTAAGGAATATTTTTGATAGTTTAGGAGATGTATTTTAGTTAAAATAGTAAAGTAGAAAAGTATTTTAATATTATCAATAAATTCAAAAATAAAACTAATAATTTATATTAAATTAGAATATTTTTAATAATTTTCTCTTAAATTTAACAAGAAATTATGTAGAGTGTAGTTTAGAGACTATTATGAACCTAACCCAAACATATGGACCATTTTGTCATTTTTCTTCCCTAAATTACCCTTCCTCTTCTTTTCTTCCTTTTCCTCCATAGCGGTTTCTGTACACTTTCCTCTGTAATTTCAGCTGCCAACAAGTAATTCTCTCTGCGATTTCAGTGGCATACCTACTCAGCTGCTCTAAATCCTCTCCTCCGCCCTGCCCCTGCTCCTTCCTGCTTTATTACTTTTCATTTGCATTTGCTTATGCTTTTAAATTTACAAACAGACGAGTGTCTTACCATTCATTGTTGTTATTTAGATTTCCTGTGAATCTGCATATGTTGTTATTTATGAATACTTCCTCAATTTTACCGTTCAATTTCGTATAGAGACGAGATGCTACTTAGCTACTGGATTTGTTGGTAAAATTTCCAGCTACTCCTTTTTTTAATAACCGTGGTGTCCGGCCAGCTTGCCTGCACCTGACTAATTCCACCAGCAATACATAGCAGGTAGTTTCCACACACTTGGGTGCTGTTACTGCATAATTTATTTATCAAAGTTTTTAGTACCTGATGGTAAAAATAAATTTCGGTGTGAGATTTTAAAGTTCTGCTTTAATTCATGAGAAGAAAGAAGCGTACAGTTGATTGTTACAGTGATGTACATGTTAGGATAAAGTGATCCAATATGTGTCACTATCAATTTGATGAGAAAGCATGAGGAAGAACTGAAACACAATTGAGTGTCCAGCTTAAGTTGTTGTGTTTTCTTTGTAAAAAGATTAGGTATAGCAGTAGTTACGGGTTAGAAAAGAACTTATTAGGCAAAACGAATTCTGCAACTCACTTTCAACTTATGTTAGCTCAGTAAAATGTGTGTGTTTCTATCTCCTAGTAGGTGGATGTCAGCAACATTGATGAAGCTCAGTTCTTTGAGGACCTTAGTGATTTCTGCTGCAATGCTGCCTATTTGATGGAAAGACTGTAACTGTTGCAGGCTTAGATGTGAGCTTAAGGTATTACTTGAATATCTGATTTCCCTTTTAATGTTCATGTAGATGTTTCAGTTGCTTCTACGACAATCACTGCCAGCTATTGCTGTTGGGCTTGATTCACTTCAACCATCAAGAAAGAAGCTCTCTATATTTTTTACTGGGGTTTTATCTTTATGGTTAAAATCAGATGCCAATGTGCTTGGAAAATAAAGTTTGAAGTGGAACGGGATCTAGTATCTTCACCCTCGTTGAAATTTAATTTGGGCCAATGTGCAAAACTTAGTATTTTGGGTGTAGAGAGCTAGTAAATATGTAGGATTACACTTTCCGGCAGCTTATTGATAATTGGATTTTTTGGGTACTTATATAGTTGTATCTCCGAATTTCTGGACTATCCATTACCCCTAATTGGAGTGTAATGTGAGTACATATGGGAAAATGTGTTTTCTTTGCCAAATTTTTTTTAACAAACTTCTAATTAAGACTCGGCTCTTTTATGGTCATAGGTGTCTTTATGTGTACCTATGCATCTAGTTTTGTTGGATTAAAACTTTAAGACCCTGCTTTTTTATCTGATCATAGTCAATAATTCATTTTGTCACATGCCTATTAGAACAAGAAACAAATGATTAGATGTGATGCATGAGAATGTCTGCGAAATGATAAAGCATATCAAATCCAATTTGCTTCTGCTCACTGATGTCTTTATATTGTTCCATGTCATAATATGCAATATTTTCATTCTGTAGTTTTCTGTGCACAATACTTGTTACAATAGTTTTATGATATTGGAATTGTATTGCATCTAAATTCAATGCATCTGTAAAAGATCCATCCTAAAAACTGAGTGCTAGAAGCTATTATTTATTGGTCTTGTAAACCAAAATGACTGCTGATTTGGCGACCATCCATTAGTTTAATTATTTTTTCCCATTAATCAAACCATGGCAGGTTCACTCTTATGGTTTCTACGGACTAGGGGTTCTGAATACATAATTTCAGGACAATTCTGTTTCTACGGACTAGGGGTTCTGAATACATAATTTCAGGACAATACTTTCCTTAATCAGTCCTGATGAGTAAAGTTGGTTTTGTTTCTCATATCAACAATGAACTTCATATCTATTTTGCGGAAACAGAGGATCACTTGTGCAATTCATCAAATAGTTGTTATATCTTTGTCCAAACGAAGTGTTCATTCACATCACATGTTTTATTCAAAAACATCGCAAGCAAATTTTATTTCAGAGAATCCAGATTCAGAAAAGGAAGAAAGGTTGGTAGACCAGGGAATGGTGGCAACAAGGAACAACTTAAGTCAAAGAATTGAAAGCATACCCATTGGAGAGTGCATTGGATCCACTTTCCAAAGCTGGATGGGTGATGGTCTACCTATTCATAGGGGTGACATTTTCCACACTATCAATCGTTTGCGCAAACGCAAATTCTACAAGCGTGCTCTTGAGGTTCTTTTACTCTGTCCTCTCTTGCCAAATTTGAAAATGGGCATTTACCTATTATGAAATATGTGAAGTATTCAACCTGCCGAGAATATCACTACAGTGCACTTTATATATTTGTGTAGGATATCTGGAGGGTATTAGTAGTGAAGGTATTAGGGGAAGAGGGAAATTTTGTCTTGTTCTGTTCTGTCATGTTTCAGGTAAAGCTGGTGCAGAGTGGTATGTTCCATGTTAGCTATTCGGGTATTTTCAATATACTGAATTTGATGTTTTTCTTCCCCCCCCCCACCCCCCCCAAAAAAAAAAGAGAGAGAAAAAAAGAACTGAATTTGCTTATTCCTTCTCACAAAATATATACTGTATTACCCTCGGGGTTGGCCTAGTGGTTTGGGCTTGGGACTTCCATATTGGAGGTCTCAAGTTCGAATCCCTTGCCAACGAAAGGGGTTTGCCTTCTTGGTTGAGTTGTCTCTCCTGTGTAGTTTGCGAGCTATTGCATAGCAGCAGGGGTTTTACCCTATGCGCACCCAAAAGGTAGTGGCTGTGGGTTTCCCTGGCCATCAATATATATATATATATATGTTGATGAGCTCATTTTCAAGTCTTACATATCATATGCCAAATCAAGCATTGTAGTTGATATTGACAATCCTTAGTCTAGCAGTATTCACTAGCATTTAGTGTTAGATTCAGGTATTATTGAAATAGATAGAATTTGGTGCTCATTAAGAACTTGTAATCGTAGTAATATTAAGCAATATCTGTGCTTTTCACAGGTGATGGAATGGGTTATAAGGGAGAGGCCATACAGACCAAAGGAACTAGATTACTCATATTTAATAGAATTCACTTCTAAGCTTCATGGGATATCACAAGCTGAAAGCCTATTTTCACGAATTCCAGCTGAGTTCCAAAATGAGTTGCTCTACAACAATCTTGTACTCGGATGCTTGAACAGAGGACTGATAAGGCTTTCGCTAGCATATATGAAGAAAATGAGAGAACTAGGCCATCCCATATCTTATTTGGTGTTCAATCATCTCATCATTCTCCATTCCTCCCCAAGCCGCAAGAAGTTCATACCTAAAATCTTGACGCAGATGAAAGTCGATAAGGTTATTCCTCATGTTTCAACCTTCAATATTCTGCTCAAGATAGAAGCAAATCAACACCATATTGAAGGCCTATTGAAAGTGTTTGGTGACATGAAGAGAGCAAAAGTTGAACCGAATGAGGTATCTTACTGCATATTGGCCACTGCACATGCTGTGGCTAGATTGTATACAGTTTGTGAGACCTATATTGAAGCTATTGAGAAGTCTGCAACTGGGAAAAACTGGTCTACATTGGACATTCTCGTCATACTCTATGGATATCTGGGAAAGCAGAATGATTTAGAGAGGACATGGGGCATCATTCTGGAGCTTTCCCATGTTAGGTCTAAGAGTTATGTCCTGGCGATCGAAGCATTTGGCAGGATCGGAGATCTCTGTCGGGCTGAAGAGCTGTGGTCTGCAATGAAATCAAGGAATCCGTTGAAGTCAAATGAACAGTTCAATTCGCTGATAGCTGTATATTGTAGACACGGACTTATCACCAAAGCCACTGCATTGTATAAGGAGATGGAGAAAAGTGGGTGCAAGCCAAATGCCATTACTTATCGGCAGCTTGCTCTTGGTTGTTTGAGAGCAGGGTTGATTAAAGAGGCCATCAAAACTCTTCAATTGGGAATGGATATGGAAACAAGCATAAAGGTGAAAAGATCAACACCATGGTTGGAAACTACGCTTTCAATAATTGAAATATTTGCAGATAACGGTGATGTAGAGAATGCTGAAAAGTTGTTTGAAGAACTGAAGAAAGTGAATTATACTAGGTATACCTTTGTGTACAATGCATTAATTAAGGCGTATGTTAAGGGGAAGGTATATGATCCAAATCTTCTTAAAAGAATGATTCTTGGCGGGGCTAGGCCAGACTCTGAGACCTATAGCCTTTTGAAAGTTGTTGACCAATTTCAAACGTGATTATATTACAATTATTTTGTATGATTTTACATTCCTACTTCAAATTACTTGGCTAAGAGTAGTCCTATTATGCGGCTCTGCCTATTGCTGAAGATAGCCATACTTCAGTGTGCTCGTTCTGTCCGAGTCTTGGAGAGATGATGACAGGTTAGACAAGTTACGCTATATAACGTAGATGTCTTGCTTCGCTAATTGGTACTTGTTAATTAAATCTGCTTGCCTCTTCCTATAAATTCTGTTAAATGGTTAACTTCAGTATTCTAATATTTGAATGATTCTTAGCCATTGGATATTGCTTTAGAGTTTCTTTTGGGAATATTGTTCACAAAGATGTATGTTTGAGGTAAAGATTGAGTTCTTGTTGCTTCAGAACTAGATTTGCTTCTTTTATTAATATATAATATGCATCTGTTTTAGTTGCAGTTTGTGCTTTGTTGTTTTCATCTTTGCAATAAATTGTAGGTTGAGCTGATGCTTTTGTTTCTGGACTGTGTACTTGTGTTGCTTAGTGTTACATTTTTACATGTTCCCATCTCACTTTTGTCTTGAACTTCAATATACTCTACACGTACGGATCTCAAAAAGAAAAAAATTCACTAGATCGAAGAAACAGTTTATATACACGTATGCGTACATATATGCCTCTGCATATTTCATCACATTGTATGGTTTTTGTCCTTCAAGTTTCAATTTAGGAAATGTTTTTGGAAGCTTTTATTTCGATAGTGGTTTGACTGATGGCTTTGCCATTTTGTGTGAAATGTAATTGAAATTGAACGTGATGTGAGCCTTAAATATTAGGTTGCTAATAACCGATGAACTTGTATCAGCTGTGTGTCACAGTACTTACTCAATGAGTTGCTGCAAAGATTTTAAGGCATGCAATGATTATCAAAAAACTTGTTCCATATGTTGTTGAAGGTGGTAATGCAGCACATAGCATAATCAGATAAAAGTTCTTAATTTTACATAATGTTGTTTGTAGTTTGGCCAATATAATGTGGAAAAGAAGAGAGCAGAATGAGGAATTGATGAACGAAGATTAGGAAAATCTGCAACAAGAGTATCAGCGGGAAAAAGATGAGTTTTATGAAAGATGCCAAGCACCAAAGACAAATGCTTGACCATAAACAAGTACAGTTCTAAGAATAACTACTATCCGAGCTTCCGTGGGTCCCACTTGAAGGATTACACCAAATATATTATTGTTATACTATCTGAGCTTCCTCTTGTACCACATCCTCTTACCTTGGGATGAATGTCACTTTTCTGATGAAGAATATTTTGTCCCATATGCTTTATAAGGTTTAATTAGGACAGCATGTCTTTTTTCATCTTGATGAATGTTTCTCACTTTTCAACAACCATCCAAGAGCTAATCCGTGACTACTCTTATGTCCCTACGCACAGCACATTTTTCATAAGGAGATGATTTGTCAGCACCAAATCTATCAAATATAAAATTTCAACACTCTTTCTCTTGTATAGTGTATAGTTTATGTTTGGTCAAAATGTATCACACAAATCGAAATATCTTCGGTACCCTACTAGCAGACACAAATAAGAAGGGTAATTCCACTCTACGGCGATAGGCTCAATTTAGATTAAATAATAAATTATATAATTTATTTTCACATAAATATCAAGTATATTTTTAAATTTTAATTTTGAAGTGTACACATAATCCTATAAATTTAATTTCACAAAATTAAAAGATGTCCCCAAAAAATTGAAGTGTGCACAGGTGGCATTGCATAGGATGGAGTCTTTAGTAGAGACATTCTGGACACAACTTAAACTGGTCCAAATTCATTTAATTTTCATTTTGGTCACGTAACTAACCACGTACACAATGAACCCTAGCTGCTACTCTTATTAATAGCACAATTCCCTTTTCTCAAAAAACAAGAAAATAGTATGCACATTTATTTCAACAGTCAAAATATAAATTGAAATTTAATTTTGCATGTGCCCAATTTCATCTCCAGTTGCAGTATCCCAGGTAAGGTCCCGTTGTAACATGATTAGTGACATTTTTTAGTGATAATTGTCCAGGTAAGGTCCCGTTGCACATTTTTTTAGTGACATCTCTACTAAACTTATGCTTTATTAGCCATCCCGTCGAAAACAGATAACTCTGTCAATCAAAACTAGGGCAAATTAGGGCAAAGTAGAGGCTCAAATAAGAAGAAATTATCTTTTGAATGTAAAATCTCGTAATTCTCAATTTACTTTATTGATTACTGGGTCATATCCTTGGATTGGTTAGTTTTGGGGGTAGAGGGTGGGGAATTGGAATTGATTAGAGGAAATAGGAAACGAGGAATAAATGTGGTGATTAATTTGATTGTTTATGGTTGTAGTGAATAGAAGAGAAAATTGAAATTTGATTTGTTCTTTTTACTTGAGGTATCTCAAATCAATTTATGAATTAAATAGTTTTTGTTAGTATCTAAACTTTGTTTCAGTATATGCAGAGGCAATTGAGTTGCAAAATCATGAATCACTTCCGGGCATTTTTGAACAGTCCTGTTGGCCCCAAAACAACTCACTTTTGGGGTCCTATGGCCAACTGGGGATTTGTCATTTCTGTATGTTCCTAATCCCTGATGATCGTCTTCGTTGATTTATCTTTATATATAGTTTTTTAAAAATTTTATACTGAAATCTCTGAGATTTTGCTTGAATTGATGTGTAAGGGAGTGATGGACTCAAAGAAGCCCCCAGAGGCAATATCTGGCAACATGACTTCAGGTGAAATAGTAGTAATCTTTGCATTTTTTAGTCCAAATTTCTCGAGAAATGGTTGATGCATCCTTGTTTTGTGCTTGGGAATAGTTTCTCTATTTCTATGAGGTAGTGGTAAGGTCTGCGTACATTTTACCCTCTCCAGACCCCACTCCACTTATGGGATCACACTGCGTATGTTGTTGTTGTTGTTCGTCCTTGTTTTGTGACAGAAATAATGGTGGATCCAATATCAGCTGTGGGTCTGGCCAAACCTATGGCTTCGGACTCTAGCCGGAGCCCTCATGTATATATCTGGAAAAGAGAAGTATAGATAAGATTAAATATATATTTCAGAACTTGTGTTTTTAACTTTGCTAGAATTTCCAACGTTTAAATTTTGGATCCACCACTGCTCAGACATAAGTTTTTGGTACATGTTGCACCTTCTGGTGTGCTTTGCTTCTGATCCTGCATAAATGATTGACTCAGTTTCAGACCATTTCGTGAATTTTCTTGCTTTTTGTTTCTTTGGCTGCAGTTTTATGTGTATATTCAATACTGTGTATGAGATTTGCATGGATGGTACGTCCTCGCAACTATCTTCTTCTGGCTTGCCATGCTTCAAATGAGTTAGTGCAGCTCTATCAACTCTCACGTTGGCTAAAGCATCAACGGTATGTGTCTCAATATCATGAGTGCATAATAATCCATAGTAACTTCAAACAGAAACACACTATTTGAACAATTCTAAAAATGTTTCTCAAGTTCTGGTACCTGAGTTATGAGTCTTTTATGGTTGTAGTTACTTGAAAGTTCTGCTCCCAGATCAAGCATTTAAGCAAAGCTTTCGAGCGCCTTTCATGTAGATCCATCTGGATCAACTTTCCGTTTCTTTTATTGATCAACTTTTGCCTTCTTTCAGTGAAAAACAAAATATGATTTTCATACTGTGTTTTTCTTTAGGTACTTGTCTCAGAAGGAAGATAACGTTTCTTCATGACTTAAAGTTCCATCTTTTCATCATCCAACAATTCGACATCCAAAACAGAAAAAGAACAAAAAAATGTATCTTACTACAAAAGCAACTTGTATCTTTACTGTGAATTACATATATGCAAGGTACCAAATTGTCTCTTCTTTCCTTAGTTCTTTGAAAATAGAGTTGGTTATCTGTGTGGCATCGATTGTACATGAGTGCCAAATGGATGAAATGAGGCGAAGCGACTGGCTGACAATAGCTCCAGTGTCTCTCCTATCTGATAATGGAGCACCAGTACATCGACGAGTGAATGAAAATCACATTATTCTTCAATTTAAGGATTCATGTATGATTAGCATGAGATAAAACCTTCATGTTACAAAATTTGGTACTGTCATTCTTCAATGGCTCATGCCCCCTTATCATCTTGCTTTCTGGATCTCTTATGCTTCAGTTTAGTTTTGCAGTTAAAATTGATCTCTTATGCTTCAGTTTAGTTTTTTTGTTTCTGTATTCATCCAAAGCAGCAAAAAAGTTCATCAATTGACTATGGTGAGATAGGGGCGGAGCTACATTCACCCTGGGGTGGTTAGATGAACACCCTTTTATGAAAAATTTTTTCGAATATATAAGTTAAATATAGATACTTTGACATATATATCAATTGTTGAACACCCTTAATACAAAAATTATCCATCCATGTTCTAAAAGTATGAATACCCTTGACGAAAATGCTGGCTACGCCACCAGTGAAACTAACTTTAAAAAAAAATTAATTATTCTTGAGTGGGAAGTTTTTTCCTGACCTTCAGAGACCTAATTATACAAAGAATCTATATCTTGCTCTTTACTTTATTGTAAAAAGTAGATGAATTGGCAATGGAAAAAGCATAATTTGAACTATAAGATAAGACGGGTACAACAGACTCTTATCGTTCTACTTTTTGTCTTGATATAATATAAGGTTAGTGCACCAAATTGTCTTTTAAAACTATCAAGTAGCAAATGGTCAAAGCTCATTCATCTCAGAAAAGGTGGTTGAGCATTTGAAAAATTTTTCTACCTTTTGACTCCTTTATTATCTGCGTCAAAATGTCGAAACTCACGGCTTGTTTGGATTGTTTTTAGTTTTTATCAATTGTATTGCATTTTGTTGTTAGTTTGGATATGACTGCTATTTAAATTTTATTATATCCCATCAATAAATCCGCAATTACATAATGAATTAATGATAGAAAACTACATTTTATGTAATAATTGATTTAGTGTGATCGTGTTGTTACTATATCTTTTTCTCATTTTATCTTTGGTTACCATCTAATCCTATTTTATTTTTTTCTCTATTTTCTATAAATAACTTCTATCCCTTACCTTTTTGTTAAATTAAAATTTATCCTTCAAATTGTCGATACAAAATTATGTAACGGGAAAAAATGATATAATTCATCTAAATATTATATTTATTAAAATAATAAAATACAATATAAAATAATATAATATGGTAAGATATCTTGTGAAATAATATGTAACAATCATTTGTTGTTTGGGTATGTAATTTCAGATCATAATTTTAAATTTTAATTTGAAGTTTGTGTTTGTTTATCTCATTTTGAACAAAACTTCAATTTCAATTTACAATTCTGATTCAAATCTCAAATTCACCTATTAAAGTAATGTCAACTTCAAATTTGCAATTTTAAAAGTTTATAACTGGGCCCATAATTTTAAATTTGCAAAGAAGACCATTATTTGTGGCAAAATTAATTACCAATTTATATTTATGAAAAAAATATAATTCTCCGTGAAACCAACGGTTCCCTTTCTAAACCCCAAAACTAGCTCCTTCTCGAGATGGCCACATCTTCTCAATCCATATTTGGGGGAGGTTTTGATAAATATCTCAAATGGTTATGGTTTATATTTATGAGAAAAGGTATAATTTAACAAATTTATGTTGCACGTTCATATAAAAATTTAATTTTAAATCATTCCTTATTCAAGTCATGATTTTAAGTTAATATCAAAATAGTGGCAGAGTCAAATTTTTTAATAAAGGGTATCATACATATGTTGCTATCAAGAATAAAATATATAAGTGTCAATACTTGTATAAATATTTATTAAATTAAATGTTGCTCTCTATATATAATGTAATATTCCGACAAAGAGATGCCGATTGACATCCCTCTCCAAATGCTTACTACCTACTAAGTCTTTTTTTTTTTTACACCAAACTAACATGAGAAAGACTTAGCAAAAACTCAATTTGCAAATTGAAGCAAAATAGAGGCTTAAAACTCAATTTGCAAATTGAACTAACATGAGAAGATTTTGCCAAAATGATACTTAAAACTGAATTTTGTAAAAGGTTTGCCTACACTTGATGCCAGTTTAATATTTCGGTTGGTCTGACTATAAGTTAAATGAAAGTGTCCGTAGGCTATCTAATGAAACTTTTACCAAATAACAGCCTAGCACAAGTTGTGGGCCCAAATACTTCAAAAGGCCCAGTAAAAATGAAGACAGCCCAATTAATTTTTCAAAACTATAACAACCAACCAGAATATATTTCAATGTAACACGAAAACCCTAGCTTCGAAGCAGATAGCAGCTGCAGGGGAATAGCAGCATCACCGGCAGCCATGGTGAGTTAGTGCGTTAAACCTTCGAATTATCCTATTAATTACTATGTTAATCCTTTTGATTTTGTGTAGGTGAAGTATTCGAATGAGCCAGAGAACCCAACCAAATGTGAGTACTCAGTGCGATACACTTATTTTTATGTTGTAAGATTGTGACGATTGTAATGTTACCGAAGAGTGTTTTTATATGTTGAGGAAATTGAATTTTTTGATGTTTTGATATTGTTTTCTTGCATCAGCTTGCAAAGCTAGGGGTTCGGATCTCAGAGCTCATTTCAAGGTGTGTAGTATATTTTTTTATGTGTTAAATTTTGATCTTATCTGATTTTTTGCTTTGCAAGCTATTGGTGTTTGCTATTTTGGTTTTTGTTGTTGCTTTTTGGGGCTCTTGGCGTTTCATATTTTTGATAAATGGAATTTTCTTTTCTGGATTCAGCAAGCTTGTGTTTTGTGATTAGATTCCAGTAAAATGACTTGTCTGTTAAAGTAAATGTATCCATCTATTGAGTAATTGGTGAACCATTTTTGACAGTTCTGTTACGCAATGTTAAATGCGTGTTAAGCTGGTGATTTCAGCTAAAATACGTTTGATAAGCATGGTGACTCTGTTTGTTGGCAAATAAAAGTGTCTGTTCTGTTTCCAGTAGTGTATGACAGAGGAGAGGTGGTGTGGTGCAATTTGAATGATGGCAGTATCTGTATTTGAAGCATGTTTGTGTGTTTGTTCATGCACTCTACACTTTTTTGTCTTCTGTTCTTGCTTCTTGCAAGAGGCTCTTAATTAAAAAATTGCAACTTCCACAGATTTGGTGCTTTGATAATTTCATCAGGTCACATCATAAATTTTCAGACCTTGATTTTGAGAACACTATGCCAGTTTTCCTTTGTGCTCTGTGATATTCAGTGGCTCTGATTATTTATCACTATGATCATATAATTTTTGCCAAAAAAAATAAAATAAACACAAGGTGTTCACTATCTTAAGTAATCACCATTAGCACAAAACTCCACGTTGACTACTTTTGTCGAGAACATTGATTTTTCTGGTGACAATTGGGTCTCTAGGATCAACGTTTTTTCTTCTGTATAGTTCTGCATCAGTTGGAATGATGATTAACAATTCTATATCATATGGAGTGATGTTTGATAATAGTGTTGTAATTACTGATGGTTATTCTTATCTCTGCATGCCTGCCTTACTTGATGTGTACTTATTATCTATCTGTAGAATACCAGAGAAACTGCACACGCCATTAGGAAGATGCCTTTGAACAAGGCAAAGAGCTACTTGGAGGATGTTCTTTCCCACAAACAAGCCATCCCCTTCACACGCTTTTGTCGTGGGGTTGGTCGTACTGCTCAGGCAAAGAATCGCCACTCAAATGGACAAGGACGTTGGCCTGTCAAATCTGCAAAGTTTATTCTAGATTTGCTCAAAAATGCTGAGAGTAATGCTGAAGTATGTTCTAATTTGTATCATTATTTCTTTTTTGTCTGTCCTTCACTTTTGCTTTCCTAAAGATGAGCTTCTTGTTGCTTACACTAAGGTTAAAGGCTTGGATGTGGATTCACTTTACATTACTCACATCCAAGTAAACCAAGCACAGAAACAGAGACGCCGTACATACCGTGCTCATGGACGAATCAACCGTGAGTGCTCCTCTTATTTTCTCAATGGTTCTTGTTTTAGTTGAAGATAGCATTACGATTATAACCTCTTTACCTTTTTGCAGCTTATATGTCACATCCGTGCCATATTGAGCTGGTATTGTCTGAAAAGGAAGAATCTGTTAAGAAAGAGGTATAGTTTCTCTCCTTGTTCTTCCTCATACTTGATCCTCATACTTCATCAGTCATTTTAGATCTTTTTTTCCTGCCGTTATATTGTCTCAGTATGTCTCTTGTGCAAGTATCCTAAACATTTTTTATTCATGCAGCCTGAGACTCAATTGGCTCCCAGGAAGACGAAGGCATCTTCTTGAGAGGGATGAATCCCCAAATTTTTGAAGTATAATTTCAATACCTGTAGCCCTGGTGTCAGAAGAATTTAGTGCTATTTCAAACATTTCTTCATAGGAATTTGTGTTTTTGCTTGTAATTTTTACTATTTTGGAGCTTAAATTGGTTTGTGCTTTTTGAAGCATGTTTTTGAGGAAATATTGGATTTCTATGGTCTTGCTTTTTCGAAGATTGAATTGGGATGTTTGTAGTTCTGATTCTGATAGCTCGAAATGCATGAAAACTTTTAACTTGTGATGATGAATTCCTGCAATTGTTTGTTGTCTGTGCTGTTCAAAATTAGTGCCCGTCCTAATAGTGTAGATTCTGACCTAATTGCTCAATTAGGATCAAATTATAGAACGTGTTAATAGGTTGTCTACATAAAACTGGGTTAAAAGATCATGATTGAGTAGATACTTGTGAAAGGTATGTAGTTCATGAAAATAATGTAGGTATGCACATCTTTATGTTTAGGTTACCTAGATGGATTCTTTCCTGGAAACTTTATGTATATTGCATGGATGGACCGTCCTGAATTAAGAAACTAAGGCAATGTCTAATTGAACAGTCGTATTCTGATATTTGAATTGTTTTGGCGTTGGTCATCAACACTCTTAAAATATTATCCCTTGCTGTGTTTGAATCTAATTTTTCTTGAATCACGGTAATTAGAACTGCTAATACGGGCTAAGCTCATTTCATCGAGGTTAGCTTATACAAGCTTTAAAATATGATGGGTCAAATTGGGCTGATACCTTTTTTTTTTTTGGGCTAGAAAACAGTTAGCCCAACTCATCAGTATGTGAGCTACGGGCTTTATCGGGTCAGCCCACATTTATACAAGTATATTTTTTTTATAAACTAATTTAAAAATATTAAAATAAATAGCAATATGACAATATTACATGATATTAGTATTACTATTACATATTATAAAAACATAATTTGCATCTAAATTTTAATATTTAAAATTTTTAAATAAACTTTGAGTTATGATCTTTATTATTTTTAATACTCTATTAATTTAACCCATGGTCTAGTCTAAATCATATTGCAAAAGCTCCATAAATCATAAGTTGCAAAAGCTCCATAAATCATAAGTTACGTCAGGCTGACCCAATGAGCTTAGTTCATATTGACAGTTCTAATTGTAATTTTCACAAGTTCGTAAAATTACAACGACTTTGCAAATGATTGGACTTTAATTCAAAAACCTTACTTGTCCCACAAACCTTCAAGTCTTGTCCATGAGACAAGTGAAAAGTTTAAGACAAGCCATCTGTAAGGCCATTTTGTAAATCATTCGACAGTGGAAGTAGGGAGAAACATTTCTTCAATTTGGGAAGAATTAGGCACAATATAACCAAATTTGGTTCAAGGTATTGCCCCACTGATACGACCAAAGGAGGACTCGATAAAACAAGAAAAGTATTATACTACATCATCCTTCCCTGAACTTAAACTTTCGCGGCTCGAGCAAGACCTAACATTAGAAAGAGGTTTGTACGTTCTGAAACTTAACAGGCAGGTTGTGCATACACCTTCCTGCAGTCTAAAAACAAGCTATCATATACAGAGCCCTATTTGCTTGAGCTTTTGACGACACAATACCTAAAGGGTTTCCAGTCTGTAAGCCATGTGATTTCTATTCTAAATTCTGGATGAAATGGATGCAAAGATTTCTTAGACAGACTGCTGTACTAGAGAGTCACTTCCATTTCCTTTCCTTGCCATCCTCAAGTCATCACTTGTTGCAGAATTGTCAAATGGAGGCTGATAGAAAGCAAACCTAGGAGAAGATGCTGCGGTGTCATTATGTTCGGGATGGTCAAACTTACAGGCAGGTCCATACTTGCAAATCCCATAACGGCTATAGAATGAACAGACAGCTTGACCCTACATTTACAAAATAAAATGAATTAAACTTTGTATGGAAATCACAAGTACAGAATTATTTGGTCCATAATTGAGATTTATTATTGGAAAATCTGAAATAAATAAAAAGGGACCTATAATCTTGACCAAGTACAATATAAGAATAAACATCCATCATGGAAGAAATTAAGAAGTATTCCTTGAAGAAGTTGCTAGCTCAGAGTCAGAGAGATGATCATTCAGACATAAGAGAAGCATATGATAAAACTTACAACTGTCCTCAAATATTTATTAATTAAGGGTATCAAGGGGAGAATAGTTCTCAAAACATCAATTAACTATCAATTAATTTCTAAGAAATCTCCAAAAGAGAGAGAGAGAGAGAGAGAGAGTTACTGGTCTTAGTGGCAGGCCCTTGTCACTGAGAACACTCAGGGGGTTTGTCTTGGATTTTTGAGTCCTTGGATGATGAAATTTGCAGTTAGATTTATATTTACAATCTCCTGTTTTAATGAAGTAACTGCAATCTGGTTGTCCTGGACGTTCAGGGTATTCTTCAATAAGCCACGGCGGTGGAGGACGAGAATAGATGTTTGTCTTAGTTGCTGGATCTCTCATAGTAAATGCTGGAGGTGTAGGTAGGCTCTTCTCCAAGGTTGGATAGACAGGGGCCTGAATCAGCAAAAACAAACTAGGTATAAGTCAGGGAAAACTTATGGAAGGTAAACACACTATCAACTTACGATTTACAAAAAGACGGTAAAATGATTATAAACTTCACTTAATTCACATAGCATATGACATCATAGAAAAATCTTTTCTTTGCAGTGGCTAATGTATTTTATAAGGTGTGAACAAAAGACATTTAGTTTCTAGAACCAAGACTGAATGGCATGGCACATGGGGCTTGACTAACTGCTATTCTGTTGACTTTGTTAAGCTACAAATGACCTAAGTTGCACGGACTCTTCACTTTTAGTGCCGCACCCCAGTCGGATTCTCCGAAAATATACTATGTTTGGCGAATCCAACACGCACCCGCCAACACTTTTGAAGAGTCCGAGCAACATAGCAAATGACTAGCATAATCTCCCTTCTTTAAAGTTACATATCAAAACCGATAATGCTTGCATTTCATGGAATAGAAGTACCAGACTCCATTTATTCTGAATCAAAGAAATAGGGATTTACTGAAGCATTAGACACAATGAACCACCTTTCCGAACAAGCCACAAACAACAATTATTTCAGAAACAAGTTGAATTTATATAAGTTACCTGAAACCTGTTCCATTGTGGACTTAGAGGAAGAATGCCTTGGCTTGCTGGATATACCACTGGTACAAAAGGAGCTGTCTCATTCGATGCTCGTGGTGAAGACCAAGAAGACACTGGTGAATAGGAGGCACTTTGTACTGGAGTAGATCCATCATTGTTGTGTCCAAAGGAAGGATCGTTTCCAGTCGCTGTAGTAGGATCAGGATGATGAAACCTGCAATTGGATCCATACTTGCAGGAGCCAGTGCGCATGTAGTAGGGGCAATCCTTCTCTCCCTGAAATGAAGACAAATCCCTCAAGAACAGTAAGTCTCAAATTCAAAAAGGTTCTGAATGATAGCTAGTAGCATTACTGGTCGAATTGGCAGGCCAAGAAAGTTAAAATCCAGAACAGGTGAGCTTGCATCCTTTATCCTACTATGACTATATTTACAGGCATTCCCATACTTGCATCCTCCTTCAGTTAGGTAATACTACAAGATTATCAGAAAAAGAAAAAAATTTAGCCAAAAAGGAAATATGCTTCCTTCAATAAAGTATAGAAGCTCCAAGTACCTATAACAGAGGCAAGCAGGATAAGCTTCATCACTAAAAAACTTCTGTTGAAGCAACAATAGCAGGAGTAGAGAAGAGCCAAAGCAATTGAGAAACAATATTTTATCATCCCACCCTCCACCAACTCACCCCAAGAAAAGATAATGAACAAAAGCTATAAAATTTATACGCAGCAAGACATGAGAAATTATTTTTCACACATCCATCATAGAGACGTGCCTGGAAACGACTTCACCACTTTCACAATTGTGTCAGCAACTTAAGAGGACTCAATTGTGTAACTCAGAACCTTAGCATTGACAATTAAGAGACAGATTCTAGTTACAGCACAATGCAAAGGAGAGAAGCATCTCAATGCATCCACATAGGCAAGGTCATCACATAGAGATCCTATTTTCAAAGTTGTAAAAGTTTAATCTCATCTCAAGATATCACCATGAAGAAAATTAACAACACTACATAAAATAACATGTAAGAACAGTATAATCAGTTGATGTCTGATCAGTTTAGTTCTGCAAATGTATCCACAAAAACACAGGATAAATAGAGATAGATTGCTTACTGATAAAAGGAAAACTTTTTTCTCCTCCACATAGAAACATATGAGTATTTCATTTTTGAAAACCATGGTACCTGGTCATCTTGCACGCACATCGACTAATTCCACAGATGCAATTGAGAGCCACTACCCTAAAAAATTTATATGAGAAAGCTAAACTTAAAGGAAATTCCACGATCCCTTTCACTATAGATCCTTTAACAAGTCAAGAAAATGACTAGAACACCTACTAACAAAAAGGAAGAGCTTTCATGCACCACGAAAGGGGCTCTCCCTCAGCAAATTGCAGTACTTGATTAGAAACCAATATGGTCAAAACCTTTACTTTCTCATACTACAGCTTATGTCAGTTTAGACTGGAATCCACTAGATGTGCCTCTACAGCTTCTTTTGGGAAGGTAATATTACATCCTTTAACCAAAGTTCAAAATAATTGTAAAAGAAGCCACATGGAAAGAAATCCTATGAGCAGGATGCCCTCAGTACTCTACATTTATAAAGGAACGAGCTTTTAAACTTCTACATAGCAACAACTACTAGGTGCTGGTTCATATTAATGAAATACCTGATCAAAGAACGCGATATATTCTAAGAGTCTATCCTAAGAGACAAATAGATATGTTGAAAGATGGTCATTCTGCACATCTGCATGATAATTAATTTTGGTTATAAAAAGATGCTAATTAACTTAAAATTTTAGAATAATTTTTTTTATCTTTGTATAATAAGTCGGACTAAGGTGTTATCTTGGCCATTATGCTCAAAGTTCAACTAGATTAAATATGAAAATTTACTATTTTCTCATCATCATCTTATGAGGAGCAGCTGCTAAGAGTCTATTGAAATACATGAGTTTTTTTTCTAATCTAGTAAAAGGTAATTTACTGACATGAAGGGAAGAAAAATCCCTGTATACAAGTACCATATCAAAAAGTAGAGAAACCAACAAAATTTTTAGATATAAATATGTTAAACCAAATTTATTGATTAATGGAACCTTATTGTATTAAGCCAAACTAGTTCAGTAATCCAATAAATCACTAACAGCTTGATCAAGATGACTATCACAGAAATGTAAGAACAGAGTTTTACCATAAATCGTCTCTCATGTGTTCCTGGCTTAAATTATATGGTAGCCATTAGGTGCATGCTACTAACCAAGTTTATCAGAGGATATCAAAGAGGCTGTATCTCACAAAGAAATAACATTATGTTTTACATTATGATGCTCTATTCAACATCACACCAAATTATTCCCAAAAGATAAAGCATAGAAGAAACGAAGATTTTTTTAGTCTGTCATGCTTTTAGCTATGATAAATTTCATAACCTTGCATTCAATCAGCCCTGCTCTTTCCTCGCTTTCTTCCTTTTGCTTGCCCATCTCCATTGCCCGCTGCAGATGAAGTCACAAATGAACTCAATACTGTAAGCATCAAAAAAGTTCTAAGATCTAAGTTCTAACCTAAGCATATAAACAGTAATGCAAGAAAGACCATCACAAAGATCAACATAACCTCCAGACATCCATCCTCCAAAAAAAGATAAAACTTTAATCCTACAATCATCCATCTAACATATAGATGTCAAGTAAAACTCATTACTTTAAAGAGAACAGAAATGAATTCACCAATCTTTAACCACACATTTCAGTGCCTGATTTATCATGCCTCTTAAGTTCCAACCGACTATGAAGCAGCAATCAGTTAGCTTGCACCCCAAGTCCATCATTACTTCAGAAGCAACAACTACTACACTCAATCGCAAACCAGTCAGGGTCTGCCATATGGATCCTTTTACACCATTTGGACCCATTTAATTCCAATTACTTCAGAAGTGCACTATGCACAAGAAACAACTTTAACAAACCAAACAGTAAAATACCACAATCCTCTATTATTAAGATCCATCCACAACACTCCTTTTATTCAACAAAACCATTCATTCAATTCACAAAACATAGAGTAACTACAGCTAAAGCCACTTCAATCCCATCACATCATACCTGGTTTCGTCTTCGGGAGGGGTGATTAAACTTGCAATTCACTCCATACTGGCATGTTCCTGTTTTCATATAATAAGCACAATCCACAGCATCTGGTCTTATGGGGTAATTCAACCTCCTGCCATTTGCATTAAAGCCCCATTCTTTTGAACCCGCCTCGTTACGGTTCTCATTTGCCACTTCAATTCCATTTTCGCTCCAACTACGGTCACCATCTTCGTAATGATTATATCGCCATTCCTTTGAATCCGCCTCACCACCTTCTTCGTTTTCCACATCAACCACAATTCCATTCTCGCTCCAACTATAGTCACCATCTTCATCGTGATCATATCCCCATTCCCTCGAACGCACCTCACCACCTTTCTCATTTTCCACATCAACCACATTTCCAGTTCCGCTCCAGCTATGATCACCACCTTCATAATGATTACCTCCGTACTCATTTCCAACTTCGTCTCTTCCATTTTCTTCCTGAATATCTCCTTTTGCTCTCTCTTCACTGAATGCCTGGTTTAACACCAGACTCTGAATCTCCTCGACGATCATTCGCACAGCTTCCTCATCTTCATCCCGATATTCCTCCTTAATAAATTCATCTCCTCCGTCTCCTCCATGAACACCTCTTTTTGCTCTCTCCTCACTGAATGCCTGGTTCAACACCAGACTCTGAAGGTCCTCCACAATGACTTGCAGCACTTCCTCATCATCAACGTCGTTTCCCTCATCGTTTGGTGGATTCCGAGTAGGGTTTCGAAGACTAGGTTCCGATGAAAACGACAGCGTTTCGGGAGGTTGAGGATCAAACCCTAAGTACTGTTTATCAAGTGTAGGTTGGTTCAAGTTATGCATGTATAGCGATTCAATGGCTTCCATTGCTTTGTTTTGCCTGAGAATTTCAGACCTGATTCTCCATTTTCAGTTGAGCGAAGCAGTGTGGGAGAAATTGACAACGGAGAAAAGAAGTCCAAATCAACAACGATATTGACCCAAAATACATTTTTTATATCGCCTTTTTCCTTTCCATAGGACAAGTGTCTCTATTTTAGATAGGTATTTAATTTTTTTTGACCATTTTCAATTTTGGTCTTTTTCTTAATACTTTAAATAATAAAACATTTAGTTGAAAATATTTTAATATTAAAAAAAATAAAATTTTATTCATAAAGCAAAAAATTTATGTTTTTGCATCATAATATAACACGCGTTATGTCCCACAACATAAAACAAATCATGTTTGGTAAATGTTGTTTGAGGCACAAACTTGTAAGATATGTCATACTCACAAGTTATGGCTTGTAAGATATGTCCCATCGTGTGAGGGAAAATAACTAATTTTGGATAAAAAGAATAATTGAGAGATGAAATTTTAATATCCTATTTGATTGTTAAGTTTGGAATAATTTATTCCATCATCATTTATACAATAATAATGGGATATAAGTATTCTAAAATAAAATGTAAGATTATTTTATCACATGTTCGATTTGAGGTATTAATAAGTCTTTTATTTATTTAACTCACCATTTTCAAGTTATTTCATATGTGTATATATGGAATAACTTATCTCAGAATAACTTATTTTCGAACAAATGATTAGTTCATTTAGAAGGGATAAGTTTAGTTTCAAAAATCACTATAAGTGAACAAATCATTAGTTCATTCGAAAGGGATAAATTTAATTTAAACAATTATAGTTTTTCTAAAGAATTACGCTGCTTAAAAGTACTTTAAGTCTTGTAAATTAGATAATATATAATTTATGTCGAATAAAAAATATTGAACATTCATAGCTAAAATTATTTTTTTTCACACATTTTCATTAAAAGATCAACATAGACAAGAAAAAATTAAAGTCACTAATTTAAGGGATGAAAACTAAAGACCATTCTAAAACAAGGGCAATCCATATAACAACAATATATAATGCATCAGAATTGAATCAGGCCGAAACTTATTTTAAGCTTGAAAATAATGTTAGAGGCAAATTTGATTCAATAGGTATAAAAATATTTTTTAAATCATATCAGATACGATTAGAATATTTTTATCTTTTAGGTGCACAGAGAATATTTTTGAATCGTATCCAATAAGTTAAAAAATATTTTTAACCCATATATATTACCAAGTATATGGAGTATAATCATCATGGATTATGACGAAAGTAACTTGATGAATACCTTTTTTTTTTAATCTTTAATTAAAAATGATGTATTTAATTTTGGTTTTTTGTTCATAAAGTGAAAATTTTTAATATATTTTTTTCAATAATTTATCAAAATAAATATCAAAAATATGGTGAAAACTAAAAAGAAAGTGGAAGTAATAAGTTAGTTCATGGTACACTTCACGCTAATTTTTCATATGCAACTGAGTGTACTTTTTATTTCACGCGGATGAACATGCCCCACTATTTTCCTATTTTTCCGTCCTTTTTGTGTTAATAATTTTTCGGCATCAAACACGTTTCAATAAAATAATATTAATATTATTAAGAAAAAATTTTGAATAAATTATTCTTTATCTTTATAAAATATAAAAGAAGAAAGTATGGGGTTTCCTTAATTTTTAATATGGGTCATTGTCTGATAATTTATTTGTCGATGTTAAAATCATTAGATATCGTTTGAACTTAAGAAGATAAATAATTACAATTTAGATTTATATTTTTAATAAGTTCAGTGCATAGTAGCTTTCAATTTGAAGACAGTTGAGAAGTGGGAGTCAATCTAATTGATGCAACCAACAAACACAACATTTCTGTCACTTTCTGACTAGGAAAGTCTTTAAAGTGTTATACTTTCGCATATTGGGTCAAAAGTTACCCTTGACAATTTCAACCCTGAAATTGGAAACCGCACCAACACCAACATCAACGCATACTCATTATAACCTCACAAAATGAAATTTGTAGAGAAGAATAAAGTGGACGTAAACTTTACCCTCTTATCCTTGGAAGGGTAAGAAAGTTGTCTAATAGACCCTTGGCTTAAGAAGAGATGACAAGTAAGCAATAATAACAAACAATAAGAAGAAGAAGAAGATAAACCCTGAAATTGAAAACCACCAAACCTAATTTAGAACTCAAATATTTAAAGTTGATTTTCCTCAGGAAGTTGTCATTGCAATTTAACTTGGCATTACTATCCTGTCTGCATGAACTTTGCATGCAAAAAAGATTCAGCAATTCCAAAAATGGTAATCCTTGTTTTAAAGTGCAATGGCTACAATAACTTACAAGATTGAAGCAATTGAACTGCTTCAAATAAGTGAAGGGCTCCAATGAAGAACCCCGAGCAAGGAGAATTACCTGTACCAACAGAGACTAGCAAAAGGGAACTTAATCCCAGGTCATGATAATCACAGCCATATGAGATATCTTTGGGTAATTCAGTAGTATAAACAGTTTTACATACACTGAATCTCCTCCTCTCAGGCAGGGTAAATCCAGGTTGACCACCACCCTGCATGATTAACTCAAAATCAGAAAGTTAGACATGAACACAGTGAAATGCAATTTAACCTGTACCAACCTCATCAAGGATTAATTGGACTACAATTTCAACTTCTCTATCAAATTTAATTTGAACAAAGGCCACCAGAGGTGCACTAGTCATATCTATGGCACAAGGTATAGTCGTGGAGAAATGAAAAAAGCAGGAAAAATCAATATGATACCTCTGCTTTGCGAACACTCTAGAAGGAGCTAAGTTTAACAAACTAAAACCCAAAAGAGCCGATATTTCCAAACCTTCCTCTCTTTTTCTATTTCTTCTGCTACCTTACCCCCACCCCCCTTTTGGCTGTTCATTTCCCAGCATAAAATAATTACAAGGGGACAAATTATTATACAACGAAGCTGAGACATCACGACATGCTGGTATACATATTGCACATGTTAGAAGCTTTAATCATGTTGGATTTAGCAGCATCAAGCAGTGGATCAGCCTGGATAGCCTTGTCAAAAGAGTTCTTTGCTTCCTTCCACTTCGCTTCAGCAACAAATACAAGACCTAAATTGTTTAAAGCAGGTGCGTACCCAGGTTGCAGTTCAAGTGATTTATTGAACATTGCCTTTGCACATTCATACTGTTTTAGCTGCCGATAGAGGTTTCCAAGGTTGGAAAAAATTGAGTGCGCTTGTTTTGGTGTAGCTAGAGATAATGCCTGTTTGTACACCTCTTCAGCTTGAGAAGACTCCTCGGATAGTTGCAATGAAATACCTATAGTGCAATTTCTTTTCAGTAGACATGAAGGCTATATTAAATATGGAGAAGAAGAAAGGGGGAAAACGATGAGCATGACATAGTGAAGAAAGATGCATTTACCAAGATTTGACCAGGCATAGGTGCAGTTCTTACGACGTGCAACTGCAGCCTTGAGGTACATTTGAGACGTCTTAAATTGTTGGGTACAAAGACTATGAAGGCCAAGCTGGTGCCATTGAACAGCATCAGCAGGATCTTCGGCTATTGCCTGTCATTTAAAAATTCAGAATCTAAATCCAAGCTTTCAGTCCAAACTTCATTTCACAAGAGTGTCACAGAATTTAATGAAAATCGAAGGTCAGGAAGCAGATGCAAGGAAGTAAAGTAGCTTTAATGCAGTAAACTCATGCCAGAAAGAGTTCACAACTAATTTCCTTTCCCAGTAAAGATAAGTTCAAGCATTCAATCTAAGCAACTAGATAAGCAACCACTTCCACCATAGAGGAAATATATATAGATCACCTTATCACATGTTCAACTAATAAATAACCAATCCCCTCCTTGAATCACAAGTTAATAAACTAATAAGTCTCACATAAAAATATAAAAGCTTTAAAGCCTACCTGCTTTAGACTGTAGATAGCATGCTCCTTGACTTCCACCAATTCACTATGCTCAACTTCAAATCCTGCCACAATTTCATGTTGGGCCCTGTGGACCATAGCAAGACCAGCCCATGCTATTGGAGGTTCTATCGAAGTAGAATCTCCTTCTCTTAGTATTGAGGCCATCTCACTACCAGCCCATGAGAGCTGCTCATTAGGATTCTGGGACCTCTCCGCATCCTTGATGCGGTGAACTCCAACCGCATATCTTGTTGCTAAACAATTAGGTTCAATTTTTCCTGCCTACTCATTCAAAAAAAGAATTAAATTACTTATAAAAGGTCAACATTAATGCATCTATTCAAGAAGCCTAGGAATCAATATCTCGTAACAAAAGATAAAGAGAGGTTTAAAGCTGTTTGTAGTCTTGAAGAAGAAGCACCTTTTCCAAGCATTTAGCAGAGCTCCTATGATCACCCATCAAGTAATAAGCATTAGCTAGATTTGTCCAAATGTGAGCTGCTTTCGAGTCTGCTTTTAAAGCTGCTAGTAAACACTCTTTGGCAACAGTGGCTGCAGTGACTTGCTCTGCAGAAGTTCCATAAAGAGCATTTGCCCCCGCACCTGAAACTAACAGCCAATGCTTACTAGTTAATCTCTGTTTTCTTTTTCTTTTAATTTTTTATATCCACATTTGAAAACATGCTAATGAGCACCATTAATAAAATAATTTTTGCAGTATCTGTAACCATAAATCTGATAGCCTGAGGATATAAATTATGAAACACGTAAAATCCTCTTACCTGCCACTACTGAACCATATTTATATAAGATGACAGCAGCATAATTGATTAAAGCAGTAGGATGGTTCTGATCTTTTAGAAGTAGATCTTGGAAGCACTTCTCTGAAAGCTCTAGATTCCCACTGGAAAGACATTGTCAAACAGTCAAAATGATTCAATTCAGCAAAGAAAGTAGCTCAAGAGAACAATATAGGAAGACATGTCCGGTGAAATGTTAAATCAGTTAGTGTATCTACCACATCACTATGAGTAGCAGCATAATGTAGTTTATCATGAATAAAAGAGGCCTGTAAGTGAACTTTTACCAATAAACACTCAACTCCAACTAATAGCAAAGTCCATATGCAGCATAGTATAATGATGCATCAACAGTTTTTCAGAAAAAGAAAACAACACAAATCTCCCAGCAAGTTATTCACACATAAGTAATAGATCTTTTTCCTTTCCAGTTACAACATCAATACAAACATCATTTAGCATGTACAATCTTTATTTATCTTTGCCCTTTTCAACGCATAAATACAAAGTGCTACTCCACCTCTCCAATTACTTTTAGCTTCTACATCAATCTATTTTTCATTAGTCTAATTAGATACACGAGAATATTGGAATGATGACATCAATATAGACTCTGAATAATACAGTAAGCAGCCTAAAACCAGCAAGAACGAATGTCCCTTTATACCTCTGGAGACATGCAATTCCAAGATTACCAAGGCAATCCAAGTTGTCTGGGGAGATGTCCAACAAAGTTGAGAAAACTGATACAGCACTCTACATAACCCATAAACGTCAAAAGATAATCAAAGAAAATTTCAAGTATGTCAACGAGTAAGAACCAAAATATTAACATGGCAGCACCTGCAAACGACCAGTTCTAAGAAGAATTATGCCAAGAGCGTTCCAAATTGACACCTGCCTAAAATCAGATTTCACAGCCTCCTTAAGTTTAGCAAGAATATTTTCAAGCTCTTCAGGGTCCAATTCCTCTTGTGAACTACAATCTTCCAAGGTTCCAAGCAGAATACACTGCACCAGCAGGAGATGTGGAAGTATGTGGGTAGCAGTATATTTAAGTTTGAAAAACTAACAGAGAAACACTGACTAGAAAATACGCCATTTCTCCGAGTGTAAATTCACTCATACCTGTGCATGATGAACCTGGACTAAAGAAAGCAACTCAGGCCTATCTATTGCTTCCTCAGAGAGGACTAAAATTTCTTCCGCTTTCTCATATGCCAGAATCGCCTAGAATGAGCTGTTCAGTGCAAGAGAGAGAATGCAAACAGACCCAGGAAAATAACATTGCAATCCATAAGCTACCTTTTGAGGCTGACCCATCCTTTGATACATCAGGCCAAGTACAAAATGAGCATGTGCATTCTTTGGCATTTTTCGTGCAACATGTATCAGTCCCTACAAGCAAAGTAGATGAATCATGCAAAAGTTTACACAACTGGACCAAGAAGGTGTTCAACTATTCTTTTCTCTTACAAATAAAACAAGAAGATTTTACTAGAACAAATTACCCTTATTTTAAGGGAAAAGAAAAGCAGAAGATTTTATTGGCACAAGATGAAGCACAATCAAGCACAAGTCTCCTAGACCATTGAGATGCCCCTTGCATCTAATAGAATCAGCTTTGTTGCTGCCCAGAGCTATGGTGCTTAGCAGCTCATCAGCTGAAGCAAAAAACATACCCATTCTACTTCCCAATCATTTACATTTCTTCTAAGAAAGAGATTCCACCCTTGTGTTGAATATAGACAGTATTATATATTAAAACTGAAAAAAATTATTTTAACTAATAATTCATTATTACAGAACTAGATTCATATTTTGGTATTTTAACTTTTTAACTAATTATATCGTTTGATCCTCGCTTTTCTTTTCAAATCCCATGTATTTTTTTGGTTTTTACCACTTTTCGCATTTGAAAACAGTCAAACACTGCAATCAATTCAATTAATAAAAAAATATCATCATCAACATACCCCGTGCCTCGAAAGGCTCCCGCTCATTGCGGGGTGAGGGGGGGTCAGATGTACGCAGCCTAACCCCTATGTTTAAAAACATAAAGCGGCTGTTTCCAGATGACCCATGAGGAACGTCGAAACTTGCATTGAAAATAAGTAGCATACATAGAAACATAGATACAGGCACAAAGCTAGGTAACAAAAGACAAACTAGATCAACTATTCCCTTTTCTGTATAAGCCAAGATACTCATTACGAAGCACCAAGTTGCTCTCAAGAAATATGTACCAGTTGTGTACACAGCTGAACTCGAGTTCATGCAGAATTGCCTGTTAAATTTGTCCAACTATCAACATAACAACTATAAATGGATTAAAATACAACTCACAGTTTTAAGGCTGCTAACTTTTTCTTCCCGAGATGAAGGTACCCCTTGAACATTATGATCAGCCTCTGCATCAGCTCCATTACAATCAGGAGGACAGTCTAACTTACCCATTCTTGAACGGCATTTTCCCAATTTTTTCAATTGTTTACCTTCTGTATCTGCAATCTCTATGTCTTTCTTCAGCTTATCCTGACAAATTTCGTCAGCTATTACCCTGCAAATATATCAGCCCCTGGTTAAAGTAATAAATTATTCTTGTCCCAGGAATAACATCAACCTAATAGACCTACACAACAAAGCATCACATCGAGGTAAATTACCTCTGGCGGTATAAGAACTCCTTTCCCCAAATTTTTTTTTTGGGCTGGAGGTCCACAGAAAAAGAATGGGAGAAGGTGATTAAACAGGACATGCACAACTTCAACTTACTACGAACATGTAGGAAGTTTTGGAGATCAAGGATTAGAATAGAAGGTTAGTAGGTACTAGGTAGTTGAGTGTGAACTTTGGGGGCGTGGGGTGGGGGGGTAAGCCTCCTCCTCTCCTCCTTATGAGTAAATATTATTTAGTAATCACACAATCTCTTGTTCTTCAATTTGTATAACTACACAATCTCTTGTTCTTCAATTTGTATAACTATTTGTTACTTAATTTGCTTTGTATCTTGCTATTTTGCTGTCATATTTTTCTTGCAATCATGCTCAGAAAATATTTCCTTTGAGCCAAGGATCTACCAAAAGTCCAAACCAGTCTCTCTACCCCCCACAAAGTTAGGGGCAAGGCGCATACATTCTACCCTCTCCCAAGATCTCATTTGCGGGATTACATTAGTTATGTTGTTTTGGGTGGTGTTTCTCACCTTTTGCATGGCTACCAACTGAATTTATATTACAGCTCTAACAATACTAAATAGGATCATCTTCACTTACAACTACTTCCTTCCCAAAAGGAATGCCACTCTTGCCAGTTGGTGAACCAAAGAGTTGTTACTTTAAGTATGATCCTTTCACACTATTGTAAGCTTTCAACTGCGAAAGTTGTAATTATAATACTTCCAAATACATACTGAAAAAACACATGCTTAAGGAGTACAAGTTACAGTGCAAATGTGGAATCTAGCCATCTTTCAAATGAAAAACAGATTAAATCCGAAAACTCTAAATCAACTTTCTTCTTTATTTTTCTCAACTCTAGTTTAAGTAGAACCTGGATAAACATGCAGGATATACAGCAGCGACGGGTACTGAATCATTGCCGTCGGAATCAGGAGGGTCAACATTGAGGTCCGCCAAAACGATTTTTGACGGCTGATATTGAAGTGGTGGCTGTAACTTCAAGGTGCCGGAGGTCCTATCGACGACGGTAGATTCTGACTTCATTGAAGGAATTTTCACGGAGTTGGACGCCGGAATTTCGGACATTTTGGACGCCGAACAAAGAATCTACTGCTGAAAAAGTTCCTCTTTGGAATGTTGTTCATCTTTGGTCCTTGAATTTTGGTCTAAATCCAGTTTGTCTCACTATTTTAATCTATCATATGCATTGGTCCCTGATATTTGATCTTGATTCAATTTGACCCTTAACATTTTTAGTTCCATTATTGTGAATTGTGATTAGACATAATATAAAAACGTATTTTTTTTAATTTAACCTCAAGTAAAATTTATATCTTTTAACTTTAAATGCATATAAATAGACAATTAAACTTATATAAACATTATATTTTCTCAGTCCATTTTATGTGGCACCTTTTTCTTTTTGATCTGTCCCAAAAAGAATGTCATCTTACTCTAATTGAAAATAATTTATCTTTATATTATAAAATCTAAGAATAATTTTAGACCACAAGTATTAAAAAAAATTTTACACTCATCAAATAAAAGGATATCACATAACACGAGACAGGGAAAGTAATATTTAGTTGATTCTTGAAATTTTATTCAGGCTACATAGATTAAGAAAAATGAAGTAATATATAAAAAAAATTATATAAAAATTTTATTATAAAATATAATACTCAACAATTTAAAAGACATATAAAAAGTTTGAGTAACCCTCAAATTAGGTCGCATCAATAGGAATAGATGAGTAATATATATTATTTAAAAATGACATAAAAGTAATATAAATTATAGTAATTGAAAAACTAAAAATATAAAATTAAGTTGATTTTCAAAATTTTATCTGTGCCGCAAAAATGGGACAAGAAGAGTTTAGAGTAGCATATATTATTTTAAAGTTACATAAAAAATTACTATAAATCATAATAATTAATAACTTAAAATATCTAAAAGTTATATTAAAATTTAATTGACTCGCTAAATTCTATGCATATTAAATAAATTTAAAAGAATAGATATTGAATTCGCGTTAGCACGATGCCAATAAAAATGACAAAAAACACTATATAAATTGTAAAGTTTGACTTTTATCCTTAATTTTTTTTCAGCAACCGTTAAAATGATTAAACAAGTCAAGTAAACCACATGATAAATGATAACTATGTGATATGTTTCTTCCCTTTGCAAAGGTGGAAAAATATTTCCATCATGCCAAAATTACGTCTGGATAATATAAATAAACATTCAAATAATCTAATTTTAAAAAAAAAATATTTATATACACGACGGTATAAGAATTTTTAATACTATAAAAAAGATTCAATAAATAATACTTCATAAAAGGTTTGAACTCTACTATAATATAAGAATGTTTTGATTATCCTTTGCATCATTTTTACTAGGTTGCTACTTAATATTTATCAAGAATTTCATTTAATTATTAATACTTAATTTTAAAATTTATTTTACATCACCGATACATAAAAAATTTAGGTCTTTATAAGTTGTATTATTGCCCATCAAAATACTAGTCAACAAATATATAATTTTTATATATTGAATTGTGATACGTATAAAGTATTCATATGTCGTACATAATTAATGTATACTTTTTAATATATTATTTAGCAACTGATTAAGTTTAATTAAGTCACCAAATGTATCAAAAAAATCTAAAATTTAAGTTCATTATTTAACTATATAAATAGTTTGACTCTACGAGAGAGTGTTATCAATATCGTGGTCTATTGTTGATTAAAAGTTGATGCAAAGTTTAAACTTGATAGATTCTAATGTTTATAGTTTTACTATTGATGTAATACACTGTTGCAATTATGTTTTCAAAATTTGTTTTGGCCTTAGTAATTTCGATATATATAAAGTCAAGTACTATAAAAAAAAATATTGAGTTCAGCTACATATATTGTACCCATTTCTATAACCTCTCTGATTGGGAGTTTCGTGCTGGCAATTTGTCATGTTGAAGTGTGGTGGAGTTTTCAACCGTCACTTCTTTTTCTACTGGGGAAGATATTTTTTGGTACTTAAAGATGTCTGGCGAATTTCATCAAATGGAATCAGTATTTTCACTAATAAGATTCAAAATATTAAAAAATCATATATATAAAGTTCAAAAAAATCAATATTTACCATATATACATAACAAAATCATTGTGACCGTATATGTTTAGTATAGTTTTTCAACGACAAATCCACTTATGGTACCTTAGCTCCACCTAGTAACTTAGATCCATTTTTAAGCACATGAAACCTTGACTTCTAGAGAAAGAGCATGTGCTAATGTCAAAGTGAATATGTGGAGGAGGTTAATGTTACGGATTTAGAACTCACACTAAGACTTTCGTATGGCACTAGTTAATTTGTTCACGAATCTTGATCTCCAAAGTGCATCGAACACGTTATGGCATAATTTTGAAGCAGAATTAAGACGAGACGTGTCATTAAGCTTTAATGCCTAATTTTATAACATGTTATGTTTGACTGTTTGTCTAATTTCACCAAGTGAAGGTTAGACAAAAAAGACTTCAATTAAGATTAGAATATGTGGTCCCATGTTAGCTAGCTCAAACTTTGTATCTTTGCAAGATGTGTTATTTCACAAAATGAATAGATTGTTATGACTATTTGCACAACATTGTTTAAAAGAATTATTTACTTTTAATTATGAATAACTATTGATAGCAAATTAGCGCATGAAAATGAGTGATCAACCAATATATCTAAATTTAAGCAATTAAGTTGGATTGATTTGAGTTAAATATGTCGAATAAACTGACTATGAAAACTCATCAAAAGTCAAATATTTTAAAGAAAACTTTTTGATTATTTGATATATTAGATAATATATATACAAACTATATTTTGTTAGTTTTGTTTGGCTTTTGAATAAATTATAAGAAAAAAAAATATTTTAATAGTTGATTATAAGTGTTTGGCAAATTGTAATGTGCCTTGAGAAACAACTTTTGCTATTACATAAAAACACATGCACTATCAAAAAATTACTAATTTCTAATGGAAAAGTTTGAATGGATAATCGGTATTGTTTTCCAACAAATTTTTGGAAATCCACCGTCAATAAGTCAATTTTATTATGACATTTGTAAATAATTAGTGACCTTTTGATAATGGCATAAGGATATTTATTTTCTAAAAACTTGATCACACACTTTTTTTTTAAAAGAAAAAGCCACTTAAAAATTGTGATTATAAATTATGAATTTAATTTTTCAGGTGGACCATGCATCACAATACAGGATGTGAACAATGTTATCATCCATGGAATTCACATACATAATTGTAAGCAAGGTGGGAATGCTATGGTGAGGAGCAGCCCACAGCACTATGGGTGAACTATATTAGATGGTGATGGAGTGTCCATATTTGATGGGAGTCATATTTGGGTTGATCATTGCTATAATGGGGTCCACAGCAATTACCATATCTAACAATTACATGACCCAAAGGACATAGAGATTCCAATGTCCAAGACAAGACATGCAAGTAACCAGTGCTTTCAATCACTTTGGAAAGGCCTTGTCCAAAGAATGCCAAGGTAATGTAAATTAACAAAAAGCTACTTTGTTCTGGTCCCAAATTGAAGTTATTCAACATGTTAGTTAAGTGAAATGATGGATGTGTTGATTAGGTCAAGTGTCAAGGTGTATACATATATAAGATAGTTCGATGTACAAAATATTACATGTTCAGAGTTTGGGAAAAGATCACGATCAAGAAGTGTGATAAACATTAATTATTGTTGCTCCAAGACACCCCTTCAATTTGATCCAATACATTTTAATCGGCTTTCAAAATTCATGAACTTGTTCGAAATACCATAATGAAAAGGAACATGGGAGTTTATCGCTAAGTATTTGACCAAATAGGATCGTCCAATTCCTATAGAACCTATCACTTAAATACCCCTTGAGGGGGATAAGGCTAAGCGGAGTAAAAAGAGTTTTTCATGAGATGAGAAATAAAAACTATTTTTCCTATGCGAAGTTTGTGAATAAGTGATTGTCTGATAAATGATAATGAGCAAGAAATATCCATCTTTCTGCTGAACAAGATGGATTGAACTCATAATTCATTCAATATTTTTTATCTATGTCAACTAAGTATCATAATTTGTTTGGCCTATTCTAGAAATCAAAAGTGTTTATTTCAGAGAATTGAGTTGTATGGTAAAGTTTTTAGGTAAAAAAATAAATGCTTTTTTCTGTAATGTGAAAAAAAGAGAAGCATTTCTTTCGTAAAGTATTTTTGGAGTCTTAACCAAGCATAAATTGTTGCTCGATCTTATAATATTGACAGAAATATTTTAAACAGATTTTGAGAATTTATTAGACGTATATGGTGAAATGATATACAATTTGACAAAATCTAGTCAACTATTCTATGACGTACATCTCTCTTTTTTGGCTCTGCTTACTCGTCTATGGTCCGTTAGTTAGAACTAATTTTTGAGCCATGGAATTATGCAGATGTAGACATGGTTATTTCCATGTGGTAACAATGACTATACTCACTGGGAAATGTATGCAATTGGTGGAAGTGCTAATCCCACCATCAATAGCCAGGGCAATAGATTCCTTGCTTCTGATAACAAATTCACCAAATAGTTACGACATATCATCGTTATTATTAATTTTTTATTTGTGCACAAATAATTTATACATTATGATTAATCTCTGCATAACTAGATCGTACATAAATTATTGAAATTTTATATAGGTGACGAAGCATGAAATTTCACCAGAAAGTGTATTGGAAGAATTTGGAATTGGAGGAGTAATGGGGACTTAATGTTAAATGGTGCATTTTTTGTACAGTCAGGAAATGGAGACTCTTCAAAGTATGCTAAGGCTTCAAGCTTGAATGCTAAGTCGTCTTCACTCATAAGCTCCCTTGTGGCCGGGGCCGGGGATCTGAGTTGTCATAAAGGTTCTTATTGCTAGGCTAGCAGATGAAAGTGTTTTCTAACAAAGTCGAGAAAAAAATTATTTTATTATAATCTTTTTGTGTGTGTGTATATATGTATTTATGCCATTTTGATTTTGATTTTAAATACAACCTCTTCATGCTTTTTTTAACCACTAGGACTTGCAAATCGAAATCTAATTTATTGTTATATTATATTTAACAGTAATACATAAATATGAGTACTTATAATCAACATTCTATATAAATGATACTAAAGACATTAACAATTCTAGATGCAATGATATTATCTCAGTTGTAACTAAATATTTTTGTACCAATACTAAAAAAAAATAATTATTATCACTAATTATCTCTTTTATTTTTGCTAAATATTTCCTTTCCAACCAAAAAAAAGAAGAAGAAAAAAAAATTACTCCTAATAGAAAATATGAATCTAATGATGTCAGAAATTAATTAAGAGTATCTGATTTGACATCTCTAGATTAAATACCTTTTGAACGAGATAATATGTATCAACAATATATCAATTGATCAAAGTTAAAATCGAGCTGAGCAATAACGATAGTGTAAATAAATACACTCTTCTCAATTTTTCTTAAAAATTAAAAAAGTGTTTCTACTAAAACACAATAATTCTTCCTTCCTATTAAATAGGATTGGAATATCAAAATTTACATTATTCTTTTTTCAAATTCCCTTCCTTAATTGAAGCAATAATAACCATGTTTGAAATTTCTCACCTGATTTTGCTTTGTTTGGTGGCCTACATGCCTAGTAAATCAAACAACAATACTACATTAGTGTAGTCCAACAAAGTGTATAATTTTGAAGGGGGGTGAGTGTATGTATAGAATTTATTAATATTTCAAAAGTAAAAAAGTTATTTTTGATATATTTTTAACTTAAGAAAAAAATATATACATATCAATTCCGACAAAAAGTGATGGGAGTACAAGAAACTATCTAATCAATAATAATTAAGCCTTTGTTATATTTAATTAGGAATTTTATTAAATTTACTCGAGACATCGATTAATTCATCCATTTGTTTAATTTTTGTTAAAAAATAACTTTCAGTTGGAAGTTTCGAATTTTTAATGTTGGAGTAAGGGAAGGAGGAAACAAATATTTGATCAACTTTTGGAATATAAAAAAATATACTCAATTAATATTTCTCTGTCTCATTTTATATGACATTAATTTTGTTCCCAAAAGAATATCATCTTACTAAGATTAAAAATAATTTCACTTTAAATTTCACTTTTATCCTAATAAAATGATTTTAAATTATACTTAAAATAGTAAAAATTTTATATATTAAAAAAAACTCAAAATATCTCTGATGAGAATGGGTTGTATAATTGGCAGCCCAAACTGAAACGGGCTAGTTGTACCCCTTGAGGCTTCATGAAAGGAGTATTTACCTAAACAATATATTACATATCAAATATTATCTTTTTTAAGGTATTTTTTTTTCAATTACTACTCATAGTATATTTTGTTAATAAATTATAAAAATATTTTTTTCTTTCCCGTCTTCTCTTTCTCTTTCTCTTTTTTTTCTTTTTTTCCCTAGAATGTGTTGCCTAGAGTCTTTTTTTTTTCTTTTCTCTCTTTTTCTCCCTTTTCATTTAACTCCTTATATTTAATATTATATATTATTATTTATTACTATTATTTTAATAAATATAATACATTTTTTAATAATATTAATTAATTAAATTATACTGAAATATTTAAATTTCACACATAATACTTATAATTAAATTGTACTAAATATATTTGATATTCAAATATCACACTTATAACACATTTTTATTAAAAATATTTTGGTTATAAATTCACCTTTTTGCATTAAAGATGTTTATAATATGTATTATGTACTAAATTTAAAACGTATTAAGTTATTTTTTTTATTACTTTCTCTTATTAAAGATGTTAAATAATTATTATATTAAAAATGTATTACTAATATTATCTACGCGCATTAAAATGTCTATAATACATATGAAGTATCGAATTCAAAATGTATTATAGTTGTAATTTTTATTTATTTATTTTTAGTAATGATATCAAAAAATATTATACCTGAATTTTAAACATTCAAGCACTATTTATTATTTTATATATTAATACACTAAAATTGTGTTAGAAATGTATTTATGTTTGTTTACATAAAATAAATTTTCTAATTTAAAAAGTAGTAAAAATATCATTTACACAATATGCTATCTAAGTTAAATTTTAAATTAGAATAATTAACTAAGTATTATTTTTAAAGAAAGGGAAAAAAAAGGGTGAAAAGAGAAAGAAAGAGGCATAAAAAAAAAGTCGTACAGGTCTAAAAAGAAAAGAGCAAAAAGGAGAGAGAGAGAGGGAGAGGAAGAGGAAGGGAAAGAGGAAGAGGAAGAAAGAGAAGGATGGGTTTATTCCTTTTTTGCTATTTTAGTGTTAGATCCAGTAATTAACTAAATGGACGTTAAGTGCTCATTCGAGGAAATTGTTGTGATTGAGGCGTATTTTAAATGTCACTAACTTATGGTGCGGGAGTATGGCATTAAGTGAATTTTCGCGGGTAAAAATTTAGTTGAACCCGAGAGTCCTTAATTAGATTAAAATAGAAAAGTTTGGGGACCTAATTGATCGATGAGCTAACTAGGAGCCCCTGGGTGCAATTTTTAATACTT